>JASANE010018503.1:0-19680 GCA_030248225.1 Trileptium ribeirensis | reverse complement strand
CCAACAATTCGGCTAATAATCGGGGAAATTGGAACAATCCTACTTAAAAGTTTTACAGTGGCAAAAATTAGTTAGTTTTCAAAATTTTGAAAACGCTAATTATCCGCACGCCTCCAGAATTTCAATTCAATGAAATCAAATTCTCATTGACGCTAATTGGAAACTACTTTTATGTTAATGTCAATTTAAATGAAACGTGTTGGCACGATGCTTGTGCCAATGAGAAACTTTTGCCACATTCGGTGGCGCAGGACAGATATCACAGTTCAAGACGCAGCACGAACCCCGTTCTGGGGACCCCTATCCCGAATAAAACGACGCCGAGCTTGACTGAACACCGACTCGGTCGTGAGGTACGGACGTCAACACGTCGGTGAAAGTCAATGTTTCTACCGGCAACCATGCGATATTGGAGCAGCACCGCTCCCTATCCTTAGGCCTAGTCGCAAGAGACCGAAAATACCCAAACGTTTAACCATGCAATATTCGGCCAATTTTATCATGACGATATTCAAACGAATTTTGTCGTCATCGCACCATTCTGTAGGCTTTAAACGGCTAAATCTTTCCCGTAAAAAAGCGATAATTTCACTGAATATTTTCTCAATGTAAAAATTGTAATCTGATTTCAAAAATGTGATCGGGCTGTTCCGCTGGACGACTCGAATCTCCGTCCTACTTGGGAGCGCCTCTGCCGAGCCGGGGTGTTCCGCCAAAATTAAACTATACCAAAATAAATCTTCCGGCAACGGAGTCCGCGACTAAAAAATTTTGGTTATGATATTAGCATCATTCAAATTGAAACCGTAACGATTTAAAAACAGATTCGCCTTTAACTAAATTACAATGGAAACATTTATTACGAAATCTCAAAATTGATAGCATTCTACAAGTTGGAATCGTAAGAAAAGTGTCTATTTTTAGGCATAATTTTGGCAAATGTTCTGAATTATAGCGGTTGAAAACAGTGCGCCTAAAGATGCACTCTACATATTCCAATTATAATGTTTGCTCCCACTATTACACGTATTTTTTATTTTTGCAGTATAATTTGACGTTGTCCTACGGTGTTTAGTACCCCAATCTAGGTTACACCACGAAATTACACCAAATTTCCACACAAAATTTGACCGAGATATTCAACGTTTATTAGTATTTTAGGGCTTAATATGTCACCACTTATAATGCAAAACTTTTATTTCGCAAACTACAACAAATTACAAACTACAAATTAAACAGTAGAAACAGCTAAATCGTACTCACCGTATTCAGAAAACGACTGAGGCCCTGATCTAACGCGATGCTTATACTCGAAATTTCAACTTCTAATTTTCTTTATCGATTTTACCGAAGCGTTCAAGTTATGTATAATGTTCTCCAGTTTTTACTCTGGTTCCACTCTGAAAATTCCCTTCTTTATCTAATGTGAATTTTATCGTTAGAGTACAAGTTTTTTTATAAATTTCCGAATACTTAAGTATAAACAAGTTAAGATTTATTCCAAAATTTATAAATATACACATATATGTATACATGTCGGCGGTGGGTTATGCCAGGGGATGAATAGGGGGGGCCCCCTTTCTCGGTTATGCCAGGGATAACCCATCCTGGCTTTTCGGCCTCGGGGGGGGCGGACCTCAGGGGGTTACCCCCTCCCCGCCGGCATGTATGGTGTATGTGTATCTGCTGGATTTTCGAATAAAATCTTACAATTTGTTTATACTTAAGTATTCGGGAAATTTATAAAAAACTTATTCTCTAACGACTAAAATTCACGTAGGATAAAGAAGGAATTTTACGGGAGTGGAACCAGAGTAAAACTTGGAGAACATTATACATAACTTGGAACGCTTAGGTAAATCAATAAAGAGAAAATTAGAAGTAAAACTCGGGTATATAAGCGGTTGCGCAGTTAGATCAGGGCCTCAGTCGGCTTCTGAAGATGCGCAGTTAAAGGTGAGTACGATTTAGCTGTTTATGTGTTTAATTTGTGTAGTTTGTAATTTGTTGTAGTTTGCGAAATAAAAAGTTTGCATTATAAGTGGTGACATATTAAGGCCCTAGGAATATGCTAATAAAGCATTAAATATCTCAGTGGTGAATTTTGTGTGAATATTTGGTGTAGTTCGTGTGTAACCTAGGGTGGTACTAAACACCCGTAGGACAACGTAGGCTACAGTAATTGTCTGCTTTAAGTTGCCGTTGCAGAAATAAAAAATACATGTAATAGGACAAACAGTATAATTGGATATGTCAAGTCATCAGTTTTGTTTTAGGCGCACCATCATCCTTCGACCGCTATGATTCAGAACATTCCAAAAGTATGCCTAAAATAATAAACACTTCTTACGATTAGAAGCTTGTAGAATGCTATCAATTTTAGACATAATCAATGTTTTACATTGTAATTTCGTTAAAGGCGAATCTGTTTTTAAATCGTTACGACTGGATTGAATGATGCTAATATCATAACCCCAAGAATTTTAGTCGCCGCAAATTCGTCCGGAAGATTTATTTCAATTATAGTTAAACTAACAAACACCCAGTCCGGCCAATACACGGGCATTCCCAAGTAGGACAGAAATTCAAGTCGTTGCACGGAACACCCGATCGCGTTTGAAATCAGATTACAATTTTTACATTGAGATATTCAGTGAAATTATCGCTTTTACGGGAGATTTAACCATTTAAAGCCTACAGATGGTCGATAACAACAAATTACGTTTGAATATGTCGTAGTAAATAAATTCGGCGAATGCTGCATGGTTAAACGTTTGATTTTGTTCGCTCTCTTTGCGACTAGCCCTAAGGATCAGAGCAGTACCTCCGATATGGCTGCATGGTTAGTAAACGTGACTTTCACCAACGTGTTTGACGTTCCGTACCTCGCGACGACCAATAATTGTTCATCGAGCTCGACATCTAAACTTATTCGGGATAGGGTGCAAACGGTTAGTGTAAACTGTGCGTGAACTGTGATACGATATACGCACGAATGTGGCAAAAGTTTCTCATTGGCACAAGCATCATAGACACGTTTCATTTAAATTGACATTAACAGTCAGAAGTAGTTTCCAATTCACGTAAATGAATTTGATTTCATTGAATTGAAATTCTGGAGGCGTGGGAGGTAATTCAGGCGTTTTCAAAAATTTTAGGAACTCATAATTTTTCCCACTTGTTGTAAAACTTTAGTCAATTATTTCCAATTTTCCCCAACTTGTCTAAAGTTTTCATCAATTTTTGCAATATTACACATATTTCGACCCGAAATCATTTTATGACTATTTTGTTGCCTCGCGGAAGAAGTTTCGCGCATAATGAGGCGTTCATAATGTTCTCAACGTTTGGAACCTATGTACACCACATAGTGTCAGGCACACTGTTGACAACAGGGTGTCTTAGACACCCCCCATGTTTTTATAAATTTTTAAAGGTAGCTAGTTGCGCGTATTACAACGTCTCGACAGTGTGAGGCACACTGTGTCCTCTGGCAGTTTTATTGACTGTGTTCGGAATTATTTGAGCAGTGTTCATATGGGCTATATACAAATATCGTAAATTTAGAAATAACTACACAGGACAGTTGACTAATAAACCGCATTAGCTACACATGGTGTTCGTTATAGTTAATTCGGTCCAAATTGGTAGCTAAGGGTGTGTACGACACTGTCAAAAAATATGTAGTAGCTAGGGGTGTGTGGTACACCCTCGGAAATTGACTTACAGTATGGGTGTCACCCTGACTGTCTATAAGGTAGGGTTGCGACTACAGGGGGACAAAAGATCCAAACAGCGAGGACATTATAACGTGAACTCCGCATAACATATAAAGATTGTAAGGTAGTGTCTGCTGTTGAGTTAGATTAGTTTCTTTTGGTAATAGCCTGATAACGGGATTTTAATCATACTTCTGGCAGTACAAGTAACTGATATAAGGTCGCGCAATATTGCGGACCAAACGTAATGCCGAACCCTGTAGGGAAGTACGAGGTATGTCGCCTACTCCATTAACATATTATAGTCCATGATATCAATATTTACATGAAGTTGATGTTTAAATTAAGGTTGTCCGGATTATTTCTTGCATGGGAGCTAGTGACGAAACGATATTGCCGACAAAGGCAATGCAGCTAAGGCGACCCATGCACAATAAAAGTTATGCTAATCAGTAAATTAAAACTTTGCTGTAAATCTTCTGTAAATTAATTAATTTCCTATAAATCTTTCAAATACCGACTGACAAATAATTCTAATCGTTTTCAGGAATAAGGTACAAAACGAACAGTGCTAAATCGTCGCCATTTATAGCTGTCACTGTCGATAGCCAATATGCATCGGGACGTGACCAATGTGCTCGATTATGTTACGCAAATTTCAAGTGCGAATTTGCCATCTACAATCCCGACACTGATAATTGCGAATTGAATAAATTTACCAGTTCAAGTGATGAGTCGCTTCGTAAAGCGAAGCACTGTCCGAAATATAGGTCAACCAAATATGTCGACATTAGCGAAGTCGTTGTTTTATTTTGCATTGACAATTAACAAATAATTGCTGCAGAGCAATTTAATTTAAGCGGCACGTAACTTTGTACAGTAGCGTAACTGGGTTACGCTTGTCCATCGTATTACGCGTAACCTAGTTGCACCGCGTAACCCAGTTACTCGCAGCGTAACATTTGTAACCCCGTACAAACATGTAATTCAGTCACACGAAATAGAAGGTCACGTAGCTCCGTACACCAATGTAACCCAGTTACACAGTTTAGGTTTTTACCTGTTACACAATCGTGTAACTGAGTTACGCATGCCTGTAACACGCTGTAACCATATACAAAGTTGTAGCTGGGTTACGTAGGTTTAACTAGTTACAAAAATCGCGTGACGGCATACTGCAGCGTAACCCAGTTACACGAGAGTACCCTCTTACGAAGCCGGAACGCTGCACACAATTCTCTGTGAAAGACGCATTAGCTGATTTAATATAATATTCTTTATTTTGAAAAGTTGAATTTTTGACATTTACTGTTTACAAGGCTAAATCTTTCGATTTGTGGACATTGAATTAATACATTACTGGTGAACGGGCAACATTCATCAGGACAAGCAGTTAGTTGACAGCGCAGCGTTTTTTCTTTTAACTAGTGTTTCGTCGGCTGCAACTGCAACGAATGAATCAATGAATGTTTTATCGAATGATTGCTTTCATGGTATGATGTATTCATTGTTATATAATGTAATTGTAGCGCCGAGTTTGGGCTTATTGTTTTTGACATGAAGACTTCAGCGAGCATCAAGGTCCTACAACCGAAGTGATATCAGCTATAGATTATCAATAACATCAAGATAATAAGCCCAAAACCTTCATTTATTATAAAAATTGTTCATTATTTGTAATAAAAATGACAGAACTATTAATAGAAAGTTGTATAATACTTCCTGAAAGATATGAAATCAGACACGATTTACCGCAAACTCATTACTTTCCCAGCAAATTTTATAATCTACACTAAAACAGTTCGGTATATCCTGTCTGCTCATCAAGCACTGTGACTAGACAATTGGGCGTAAGTGAATAGAAGATACAGCTATATTAGTGCAACTTTGCCATTGCAATTTACAGCTGCTATACCCATGAAACCTTGACGAATTTTTCCATATATACCGTGAAAATTAACGTTTATTATATGAGCCTAATCTTCTTCTCATAAAAACTCCCATTTCTGGCTAAAGCTCTGAAATCAGTTTTTCTTTAACAGTGTTGCTGGATAAATTTACTCTGCAGAAATATATATTATGATATTACATGGTTACGACACTACTTCAGCATTTTATCACAGCACTTGAGGCTACTCAGGAAAGAATTGATAGATCTCTCTAATTTTTTTTACATGTGATGGTTTTAAAGAATGGCACATGCCGGTAAATAGACTTGTCTCTAAGTTTTCTCCTTTCATTAGATGATTATGTCAAACATTACTCTTTTTAAGCCAAAATTAAATTACTAAAAATCTTATCGTTTGTAACATGATATCAAGAAACTCTAATTTGGCTCAATATTTTACAGTGCATATACTTGCGGGCTGACAAATGGCCACAGCGTTAATATTATCCTAATAATTTTAGTTTTGATAGCTTATGACTTTATTTGTAGCTTAGTATTTATAAAACATGTTTACAAGGCATGATGCTGACCAAAATCGGACTAAATATTTCTTAAAATTCAACAATAAATTCGTTATATACGTTGAACCGGCATTGGCTACTGGTTGCTATTTAACTAATGGTTGTCTGTGGTTTGAAAGATATAGCTGATAAAAACGGTCTACCTAAACCCAACGCTCACAGCAGAGCATCTGTTATTGATGCAACTTCTATAACTTCAGCACAGATGGATGGATGCACCTAATTTTCTCAAGAGAATTAGTTAATGCGCTTGCTTACATGCTGACGACTTAATTTGCCATCATTCCAGACGGGTCGGTTTATTAATTTTTTTTCCTATAGGAGATATGATCATGCACTAAAATCTAATATACAGTCTCAAATGGTGAATCAGCATGCTTATCCAACATGTAGAATATCAAAGTCGACAAATAAAATGAAGGTTTGGTGTGACACAAGACCTAATATTATGACAATGAATGATTAGTGGGATCAGCTTAAGTTAACTCATGCATATATTATACAAAAATTTTTTTGAAATATAAATGTAATAAGATCAAAGGTTATTATACATGACAATTTGACTTAGAGTTAGTGCACACATTCGGAATCTACAACACCATAACATAACGACAAAAATTTGTGTATAATGATGACATGAACAATAAGTTTTAATCATGTTAATATATGTCGTAAAAAGACGGAACCGAGCCTATGTAACATCGCATTGAGTACGATGTATAATGAACATATAAGTTAAGTTTGAATAACTATTAACAGGTTGCAATTTGTAACCGCGAAATTTCACTAACTTTGTCTCCAAAATTTATGGTTGCTACACTAATTTTGTGCTAGCAGCATCTCTCGCAACCCCACTAAAGACGATAACATAAGTATGATTTTATATTTCTTTTCAAAATATACATATCATTGGTAGGTAACAATATGCTGTTTGCTAAACTTTTGAAAAAGCCAAATTGATCATGCATTTCTGAAATTTAACTCGAATTGCAATTTAACATGAAATTTCTTAACACACAAAAATGGAGAATTGGAGTAGTGTAATTATATATAAAATCACCTCTTGTAGCAAAAATAAAGCTTCAGTATTGCTTTTAGGCTGAAAGCAACTTTTTGTCTCAGGAATAAAAAATATTAAGAACTCAATTAAATTATTAAGTCAAAGTTCAATGAAATAATAGCAAGGCCGGTGTTAGCGCCCCATATCCCCCAATCGGCGGTCCTCACACCCATGCGGCCCTCACAAAATTCTATGAATAAGTCATATTATGCATTTACAATTTATTTCCGCAACATAATTCAATATTTTCGTATAGATTAGAAGTGTGTGAAAACATAATCTTTTCATATCGATACACATGGTGTGTTATGGTAACGCATATACATCGAAATCCAACGGCAACTAGTTCGATATTGTGAAAGAAAAGTAAAAATTAAAATATCTAGAGGACCCTCACAAATTTTGGTTCGGGTCCCTCATAGCCCTAAAGCCGGCCCTTCATGATATGTTTGTACATAAATGTGAACAACTGATCAGCGTATATAACCTTGTTGGCAAAGCGATATTGCATTAGATCGCCTTTCTTGAGTTAATGTTTTGTAGATATTAAAGTCGAGAGTCTACGTGTATTGTTTTGTTTGCTTGAATTGAAAAGAACCAACCTGGACTTATTTGGCATCCCTAAACAGCTCACTTGGGCTGAATCGGCCGGCCGCAAGCTGTGCAATATTGTTTTGGCTGAGTTTGACGTGCCGTATATGTTTACACACGTGCTGTTATTCGCACGCTTTGGGAAATTCCTCGTAGATAGCTTAGCAGTTCGTGTAAAGTGCTGTCGGTAATGCATCCGAATTGAAGAACAAGCTTGAGTTTGTCAAACATTTCACGATACACAAGTTAATGCGACATAAAAGCGGCATGCTACAACTGGTCACTTTGAATTTCCGTTTATAATTCAAAGGCCTGTTCACACGCTCAAACTTTTTGCTCAAATTTTGAGCTAAAAATTTGAGCTCAAAATTTGATCAAATTTTCATCAAAATTTGACGGTAATTTTTAGCGAAAAATTGCGATATTTCAAAATTTGGGAACAAAGTTTGAGCTCAAACTTTTTCATGTAATGAATCTTGTCGGTGATTGGATACAGGAATATCCTTGAACAGGTTGAACAGTGTTCATATATTCAAACTTACCAAAAATGGAAAAAAGATGCTTTCAAACTTTGATCAAAATTTTAGCTCAAATTTTGATCAAACTTTTTGCTCAAATTTTGATGAAAATTTGAGCTCAAATTTTGATTAAATTTTGATCAAAGTTTGAAAGCATCTTTTTAGCATTTTTGGTAAGTTTGAATGTCTGAACACTGTTCAAACTTTTCAAGATTATTCCTGTAGCCAATCACCGACAAGATTCATTACTTGAAAAAGTTTGAGCTCAAATTTTGTTCTTAAATTTTGAAATATCGCAATTTTTTGTTAAAAATTACCATGAAATTTTGATCAAAATTTGATCAAATTTTGAGATCAAAATTTGAGCAAAAATTTTGAGCGTGTGAACAGGCCTTTAAATTTCAAACTCTTGCATGTGAAAGAATTACCTAGTACTTCTCGTCTGTGGTGCTGCAAGCGTTCATCAATTAAGATAGTTGGAAACGTTTGTAGACTATCTTACCAAAAGCATGTTTATAGCTGTTTACTTATGACTTCTCTTGTTCGACTGCATATGAAAGAACAAAAGCTGAAACCGTTTTTGCACTCTCATATTGTTTAACGCGAGCCTCACTAGCACTGCACATGCTCATATATATGTGTTTACATCAAACAAGGTTTCAATAGCTGCACTGCTGTCTTCTCTGTGTGAGCGTAGTTTTAGTCTCGCAACGGCATGGGAAACATTGCCATTCTGCCTCCGTTTATACGTGGTTGCCTGCTTTGCGCAGCGGCTTTTTCTCAAAACATTTCTACGTTCTGTTGGTGCGTTGGTTGGTTGGCCTACAGCGCTGCCCGTGCTGGTAAACTACAATGTTTTAGTTCATGAGTTCTATGTCGTTCCAGCGCGTATGTTTAAGCTTCTTCTGTGCACATTTCCGTGAGCTTCAATTTGCTACTGCTTGTTTCTCTATACCTAGTACACACCCGTTATCGTAGTCGTTCTGTGCATGGGTATTAACTTGTACCGAAAGATCTACGATAGTATAAATTCGTTTTAGGTGGGTTTGGAAACGTTTTTAATCATTTATATCTCAGAAAATATGCAATCGTGTGCAGAATTACGTGGCATACAAATAGTAATGGATTTACATATTTTGATTTTATTAAACAGAGGTTCAATTTGTTTCAGCAAATTGTTATAACATTGAAAAGGGAATGCGTAAACTGAATCGAACTTAATAGAATACAGCCGTAATCAAGTAGGCTTTCATACTCCCTAAGGTGCCGACCCTATTAGCTATCCTTATCTTTACCTCCTCCATCTGAGTAAACGCACCCTACCTTTCTCCACACATACCTTCCCCATCACGTAAGGCGCCTAGAAATATTTTTGCAATTATGAGCAAAACTATAAAATTTTAAGCCAAAATTATGCAAATTGAAAAATTATCAGGAAGAATGGCGGAGACTGTGGAAAATTTTTGGTTCCCCTCTCAGGTATCATGGCCCACGGCGCACACACCCTTCCTCGAAAATGAATTACCTCCTAAGTTGACGGGCTCCAGACTAAAGCCTTAATGAAATTAAAGAATCGTGTATTTTAAAGCCTGAATTAAGATTTTATGCACCAAAATATTAGCTTACTATTGTTAACGTGGCCTCATTTATATCTTTCGACAGTTTAACACCTTGTTCATGTTGATCTCCTGTCAAATCTTTAAATGGAACCGGACAGCGAATTGCCCTGTCACGGTTCCATTTCGGATCACATCTATCGTCAGGCCAACGTTGATTCACAAGCTAAAAGCACTGTCCTATGGCCTGTACTCAATTGTGAAACAACATATTTTAATTTTTCTTTGTCTGATTGGCTTTTCCGCGGCGACTCTGAGTGTAAGTTGAAGTGCTACTAAGCCAAGTTATGCGGCAACGATTGGTTCAATATCGCAATAAGAAGCTGACTAGAAGGGCGAAATGTTAGTAGAATGGTTTAGTTGTGAGTATATCCGTACCGTGCAGCCTGAAACAGGATTTATACACACATGTCAACAACATGTATTCCTTTTTATATTGTATGTGTTCCTTTTACATACTGGTGTCACCGGACAGTGTGCAATTTATGTACAAACAACTTCAAAATAATAAAACAATGACTACCAAAGCACATCCAAGCCCATAAGCGTTTTTAAAGCTAAGACTGAAAAATGTTTGAGTGCCCGCGAAGTGTTCACTCAGGTGTATCTCACGCCTAAAACGCGCGAAGTTTAAAATTTCATTTCTGAGTTTTATAAATACACATATTTCCAACCAGCACAGTGATTGCAAGTAAGGCAGACATCAAAATTTCGCCCTGAGAGCCTGAAATGAATGAAAATTGCCAAGGTGTAGTTAATAACTTATCTACCTTTGAGTTCCGCACTTTCTTTCTGTCTAGCTACACTCTGCTTACACGTCCAGGATAGTAGTCTCTGGCTAAATTCCTTCATACAACGTAGTTTTGCCGTTATTAGCAGAAGGGAAATTTGGATGTCTGCAGATTACAAGTTTAACAAGCAATGGCTTATGGTTAATATTGAACTGTTTTTCAAGGCCGTTTCTTATACTGCTTCGCAACAATTATTACAAATTGGCTGTTTTAGAAAATGGCTTTGTCACAAGCCGCTACCGTGACAGGGCCATCGGATCATGGCCATGACCATATCGCTTTGTCACTGGGTCACTACCATGAGCAAGTCAGCGGGTTAGAAGATGACGACCTGGTTCCATTTATGTTCAACATCACGACTAATACTTTCCTACAATTTGGAAGAACAATTTGCCATTCTGTACCTTTCAAAACCATTGATGTCATGATCTAAAGCTAAAAGTAATCATTGTAGGGGGCATATACTATGTCCTAAGAGTATTTATTCCTGAAATTACAAAGTGTTAATTTGGAATTTCAAAGTTCCTGAAATTTAAGGTAATCTTATCCAAATTAATTAAATAGCTATTCTTCCGTTAATTAATTTTAACAAGATGGAGTAAAAAATATTTAAACACGACCAAACCTGCGCCGCACTGTCAACGTATATTCTTATAACATACAATCGTAAGACACTTCAAAATATTTTGACCATACATGCTCGAGGTCCGAGATACCGGGGAGCTTTGCCATGTCGCCTGATTGAAGGACTGCCTCCTGGAGGGACCAGCAGGTCAACGTGGAGCGGAGGGGGTTTCGGCGCTGAAAAGATACCCCATTAACCTCCATATGAGTATGTATAATGTTGAGCAACTTTTAAGTTTGCTTATTATGTAGAACCTGGCAGGTATGTTTGTGTTCATTTTCGTGGAAACATTAATTTATGCTGTATATATAACAAGCCGATTAGCTAAATACCACAAATCATCGTGTTGATAACCTAACGGTCCTAGCGGAGGATGTATTATAGTTTCTGCCTTACCTGGACCGTATCATGTTTGCACAGCGATCTGAGTTTACAAAAAAATGATTTTACAGCTATTTTGGTGAGCTTAAATTTCGCTGCTATCAGTTACATTACATTTTACCTTTAGAATCAGGTAAATGTACACGTATGCTGCAGTTGACTTTATCCGCATTGATATTTTATAACGCATTAAGTAGTGGAAAACCACGTTTTCAAACCTTAATTACCCGTGTCTTGTTTGTTCAGTTGCCAGTAGATCCTTTTGGTGAAAATTTCATTAAGTGTGCTGCAATGGTTCTATAACGTTTATTAGATATGCATCACTTACGATATAATGCGTGCGCCTGGCAAAATTATGTTACTCGGGAACTCCAGTAGTTCCGGTGAACTATAGCTTAGCTGGATTACTATGGTACACTTTGATGGCTTAGCTAGTCTTAACATGACAAACAGAGAGTTTAGCTAGGCTCTGCTAACTGTTAAATGAGAAATTTTATTTAGTGTTGTGCTTACTGCAATGTAAATTTGTTTTAATAGCATTTTCGCACTAATATTAAGTTATATATTTGTTTTATATACAATTATCGTTTGAAGCAGTATGCCGTGATTTGGGCATTATTTCAAAACGTATAGTAAAACGTAATGTTCGCGGACTGAATAGTCTCTGGCTTAAAAATTATAAGCGCTCAGCTGAACGATTCGTGAAAAAAGCACAGTAAGACGCGACAGTCCATAAACGAACACCCCAGCTAATCTATTCAAAATAGATTACCTAGTCGAGCTGGACTGTCATTGTGACATAGTAGCTAGCCCCTTTGAATTAGGAGCTAGCCCATCATAATTAGGATCATGCGAGCGCATCTTATCGTAAATCATGCATTATACAAACATTGAACAAGATTTCAATGTTTGTACAGCGTCTGTATATCGTAAACTATTGACCTCATAGTCATTGGGTTACTGTAAACATAAATAGAAACTATTAAAGCAAACGCACTATTTAAGGAACGACACTATTTAAGTAATGACTTAAATTGGGCAAGCTTTAGCAAGCGACTGAAATCTTCAATAGATTAAAGTTTTATGCCCCGTCTTCGTGTATTAACAAATTGTTAACTTTGCACGTTTTAAGTTTGCAAAATTTATTTCGCAGGTTCCTTATGCGGCAAGTCAGCTTTATCAAGTTTTGTTAAAACAGCAGATTGACATCAGATTTTCACAAAGTTTGTACAGACGACGTACATTGATAAGAACATAAGGTAGCCAGAATATTTTTATCATTCGAATTCTCGTGGTATAAACTTACTATAGCGTTTATGTTTTATTGATATATTTTAATATTTAATGAATTATTTAAAAACAATATGCGTTATTTTTTGAAAATTCGTATATTAAGTGGAACAAATAATACCATTTAAGGAACACGAGAGTCATTTAAGAAATGACTGTTTTAGAAGTAAAAACAGTTTATTAACTGTTTTAATTGTGGTAACTGGAATTTGCAGTCCGTAAACATGTATGAAGTGTGATACAGCATTATGTAAACATCGATAATAACAGTCAATCGAATATCTGAATATCGTCAATAATAAACAGAATGTCGGTTGCACGTTTTGAAACGTACCAAATTTCAAATACTGATATCAGCACAAAACCTGTTTCAGATTTTAAATGTTCAGATTTAATGATATTCGGTCGCATGATATATAAAATGCAATTTCCTCGTCGTAGAGCACTCTGCCTTTGACCAGTGGACGTCTCCGACGTGATGATTTGTAAGATTTATATTTGCCATGCTATATGGTGTCTCTGACATCGTTACCTTTTTCATATTATGTGTGAGACACCTTCGTATACGAGAATCAAAGAACCCAACTACTCATTAATATGTACTGTTTTCCAATGCCATTATAACAACAGATTTGATCCGTGTTCAAATTACGATTTTGCATGGTATCTCCAACTAGCACTGTGATAAATTGGTGGTTCATCATGCACCCTTTGTTTCAATATACGTATGTCTATATGTACCGCATACCATAGGATGGTATGGTGTAGATAGTTGACAGATAATATTTCTACATACTGGGTCCTTTATAACGTTAACATCGCATTAGTACGACGTTCGAATAGATAGGTATCATTCAATAACTTACCATGAGTTTATCTATATTGTTGTACAGTTTCCGCGACCATTTCCACCGAAGTTTTACAGAGACGGTTACAAGCATGTAGTAAGGCCAGCGTTACACAATCATATGATCGTCCTAACACCAACTATTCTATTTTGCACTGGGTCTGCCAGTACAGTGTTTGAGCTCTAATGTCCCATTAATCGTTTCCCCATGAATTAATGTGTATTTGGTGGAATGCTGAGCAAACTTTTGCAGCAGCAGCAGATTTAACATGGAGTATTTTTTTGCGAGCTTGTTGGCCACCCACTATGCTATTTAATATCCGTTGTTCATAGTTCTTAAGGAACATTGCAAAGCGAGCGAATAAAACCCACCATGTCCGACTCGGTTGGCGCATAGAATCACAATGTACACTGTATCAAAATGATGGCTAACTAGCATCGTTTACAAGCCACTACGCTATCTATGAATAGATGCTGTGTTCTTTAAGAAACCTAGCAAAACGAACTAATAACAACGCGAGCACAAACGCGTGCCACACGACCAACTCGGTCAGCACATCGAAACACAATGTACAGGGTATCAAACGTGTGACGCAGTTGCTTGAGCCGTATCACAACGAATTTGTGTTAAAAAGGCTCTTTTGGTAATGCGTCTACAATCAATGCCATGTTGGTAGCTTTTTCATAAATTCAGTTGTACGTTTTTCTGACTTGTTCTCTTGAGTATATTAGCCCAAACCGGCGACTGTTTCCAATATAAACTCCAATTCAGAATACGTGCGCTAATTTGCAGTAACTGCTTTGCCGCCACAGCAAGCTGTTAGAAAAAAATTTTTTTCACATTTGACATTACTGGCTTTAGTATGTGCGCTGCACTTACCATTGGGTTCTTTTCCACTATCCCCCAGCCCGAATTTGGTTAATTTTGGAGATACAGAGCTGATTTTGCTATCAATCGATTCAGCTCGATAAGGCGGTTCAGAAATTACTCATTTAACCCACAACCCTGAAATTTTTTTTACGATTTTTTGACGTCCCAATGGTCCATCCCGCTTTAGGAACCAAAAAATTTTTTTCTTCGGAATATGGTCATATTGAGCACCATGCGACTCGCATTGATAAAAGAAATCTACGGGTGTGTATTTTATTGAAATCTACGCCACCGTTAGAAAGTTATGAGTGCCCAAGTAACCCAGTGGGGTTGTACGTTATAACGTTAGAAAAAGAACAGCTTAAAGCGGGTGGTTCGGGGGCGGCAGCCCCCCGACGTAGGCTTAGGCTTAGTGTATGTCTCATATAAGGACCTTAGCTTAGGCTAAGACTAAGGCTTAGGCTTAGTATATCGAGAACGACATTTCCTGTCTCTTGACACTTTCGTTTTCGCCGCTCAGGGTTACTTGGGCCCTCATAATTTTCTAGGCGTAGATTTCAATAAAATACACACCAGTAGATTTGTCTCATCAAGCCGATTCGAATGGTGCTCAATATGACCATATTCTTAAGAAAAAAATTTTTGATTTCCCAAGAGGACGTCAAAAAATAGAAAAACTTTTTCAGGAATGTGGGTAAAACGTGTATTTTCTGAACCGCCTCATCGAGCTGAATCGACTGATACCAAAATCAGCTCTCTATCTCCAAACTTGACCCATTTCGGGCTGGGGGATAATGGAAAAGAACCTAACATTGTAACAGACCAAAGTGATGTATTAAAAGCTAAACAGAAAAAAGATGCTTTGATAATTTCCCTTGTTCTTTAAAAAAGTTCTGTTCTTTGACTGCCGTTATTGGGTTTGTAAATGACGAAATGCAAGGATTTGAGGAATAAATAATGTTTTCAGCCATATTTCAACAAAACGCATTCTGATTTAGAAAAAATTTGCAGAGTAAATAGTAATGGACCATATGAATAAACAGTTCTTTTTTATTGTCCTACGTCAAACTATATGAAAGCAATGTTACCAAATTTGTGTTGGTTGCTTAATTGATGCTTTTAATATCTTAAGCGTTTCTCAATTAGTGCACTTACTCTAATTATTCTTGTACTTCTGCGTTAAAATTGAGTAAGCTAGAAAAACTGAGACAGCTATCTTTATAGTTTTTCAGTGGTTGAACAGTGCTAGAAGTATGCATGTAATAAAGGTCACTAAGATTGGTCAAAAATAGCCCTTCTAGAAAAGTGATGGTTTTTCGCGTTGTATCCACGAACTTCGGGAAGTAGCTCTCTCTGTTTTATTATTGCCACGTTGGAGCGGTATGTGACTGCTAACTCCTTACTGTATAATTTACTAGTTTAGGATATTTGCAGTTTTCAACATGTTTTAAACCATATATTTAGCTTTAGAGTTAGATTTTAAAAAGCAAAATATCATCTTTGAAAGAATTGGTGGTTTACTAGTGGGAAGAAAAATTACCGAGCGAAATTGTACCACTTGGATTCCGAAGTATTGTCAAGGAGCATGAACTCATGGGCACTTGCTTCGTAGCAGAAAGAAACTAAAACATCATGCCGCCAACTTCTCCAATTTGAAGTGGTCGGCAATAAACCTGTTTCAGTATTTATGAAGTATCCGATAACGATTGCGAAACGGCTGAATTTAAAAGGGACAATCTCAGTGACATTGTTCAATCGGTTCACTATAACATCACACAAAGTTTGTGCAATTGACAGGTCGAAAAATGTCTCATAAATAGTGGAATGTCACCAATATCGGCGAAATATTTCGATGGTCTCACTAAATGAGAACGAGTACACCGCAAATGGAAATGACTTTTATCCCATATAAAATCATAGTTGTCATATCATTTATTTTCACATTATCATACAAAAATTAAGTGATGGGTAACCCAATGGAATCAGCTCATACAAAAATTAAGTGATGGGTAACCCAACGGCAACAGCACACTTTCAAGTATCTGTTTAAAGTATATTTGATTTAGGTAATTTTTTACTAATTCATAAAAATTTATAATTCTATGTTCTATGAAAAATATCTATGTGTCAAACGTCACAGGATATATTTCCGATTTTGCTAAATGCTTGTCGTTTAAATGCTATACTATGTATGCTTTATATTGTCATTTAATAATGCGTACTGTCGCAAAATTTTGCTCTGTCGTACAATACTAAAATACACCTGTTATAGAGATATATCCAGTTACAGCTCTGTTCCGCACACAAATTGTTACACAGATATCAACCGGATATTCCAAATTTTTAACACTATAGTTTACCTGTTGTTGTTTTTCTGTCTCTTCTATATACAAGCGACAAGTTAAAATACACAATATTGGTTGATTTGCACAAATGATTAGTACCTTGTTACCCCTCTGTGTGCGATCATTAATACCTTAACAAATTTTTTTACTTTATTGGCTTCGAGAGAGGCGCCCCTGAATATTCAGCATTCTAGTCTCATAGCGACAGTTAGAATGGTTGCAGATACTTCATTCTCGAAGCCGGTAAAGTTGCAATTTGTTGAGGTGTTAATGATTAGTACCTCGTCACTTCTCTGTGTGCGATCACTAATACCTCAACAATTTTTTTACTTTACTGGCTTCGAGAATAGAGCTCCTGCAACCGTCCTAACTATCGCTATAAGGCTAGAATGCTGACTATGATGTATATTGTGTTTATCCAGAGACGTAAAATAGTCTGCACTGATTTTAACTGTATTTGGCCTTTGTACAAATAATTGTCAGTCGACTTTAAATTTTGCTGACGAAGCTTTAGCGCAGGTCTCAGAGTAAAGCTCAAAAAGCTAAGCGTACATACATACAAGCTATTTTAGAAATAAATAGTGTCTTGTAATCACATTTGATCATACTCATTTCTCCAGATGTAATGAAGAACACGGCCGAATACCCGATGCGAAAGTGGTTTCAAACAATATACGCGTAATAGAGATTTGCGTTACGAGCCTTGTCTAAATATTTTTTACGTTTATTACAAAGCTAGTCATTAATACTGATCACCGTATATTGATTTGTGCGACTGATAACTATTGGAGCCTAGATTATTATGAAGCGGATACGCGCCAAACTGATGCAGAGTTGATATGAGCTGCTGAAAAACATGTTTGGCTATTTCATCTAAGCCATATGCATGATGCAATTGGTATACAAATACGCAATGATGCTAAACCACTAAAATGACATATGCTGCTAGTTTGGTATTTTTAGCATACATAGATAGGAGCCACCATACTATGAATAGTGGCATAACACTATAAAGCATGCATTGCCTTGTTGAAACACACTACTTTTTAACGCAGTGGCAATGTAGGCTGATCGGAGTATTCAGCGCTTCTCAAAACATTTCAAATAGGACCTAGAAAACAGTTGCATGAGCACGTACGATATGTAAACATATGATTTATCGAGATAATACTATATACATGGTTGAGTATATTTGAAATAAAATAGGTCAATTATTCAGCAAGCCTTCACATTCTGCGCGTTTAATATTCGCATATTAAAATAACACGCATTAAGTTAAAGATCATAGTATTGTCACGCTACATATCAGATGACAAACGCATATGCCAATGTAACAGTAATATATTTTAATCATGGATGGGTACTTGGTAGTAAAAGTTATTGCTTCATCATTCATCCAACCACATTGGAAAAATAAATCAAAATTTCCGAATAGGGTTTCGCACATTACCGATTAATATATCCAACTTGTAAAATTCTGAAATCCCAGACTAACCAACTTTCCTCTCTTACCTCCATATTATTTTTTCGGGTATTGCAGTTATGGTAGTGTAAATATTGAGTCAGGCAAGTTTGGTTTTGTCTGTTCATTGGTGATCAACTAAAAAGAAAACATGCAATGGAGAAAGTAAAATATCAGTAGCACAGCTATTTTTATATTGCTAGCGCGATAGTTAGCCAACGAAGACTGTGTTTGTATGGCGGTCAAAGTTCTGCAATTGCTGATTAATAAGTTTCCTAATTTAGTAATTTTCGGTAAAACGCCTTTAGGCAGCATGTGTAAAGCAAAGAAGCTATAGTTAAAGTTGCATTTAAAGTAAAAGTTGACAAAACAAAAACTTCAAGTCTATTCAAATTTCAATTATCTTTAAAGAAATTCCACCGCACAGGCTTTACTACTCCGAAGTAAATATAATTGACAAACCTTACTACATATATATGTACGAATGACCTATGGGTACATAGACTTAAACAACTGGACCTGAAGAAATAATATCTTGGCGATACTAGGCTTAAAATCACGCTTCAAACCCTCGTCAAATACTGCGTCGGTGCATGAAATAACAAACAATACTGAACTTAAACACTGAATTATACTATACTTTAATACCGTAGATTGTCGTAGTATGATTTGACGCAATTTTTCAACTCATAATGTTTATAATAGTTGTGATATTATGAAACGTCATCGTATGATATCAACGGTTGATATTGAAAATAGAAGATAAGCTCGCTCGATATTGAGCTCACTTGGTATATTTGCGTTTCGAAAGTGCGTTGTGTTCGGGAGCAGACATGGGAAATGCAAAAGGAAAATTGGAAAATGCTGCTGGTTTACCGTATGTCGAACAGGAGAGTCTTCGTCATCCGATGCTGAAAAACCTCGGCTTTGCTACGTTAATAATTAGTATGGTAACAGTATTTCGTAAGTTTTCATTTACGCATTTTTGGTAGAATATAGTATAAGCAATGTGCAATTCGAAGCTAATGTTACTAACATAATATATATCTGATTTTCAGTTAAAATATTTATAATGCAACCAATGAAACATTTCGC
>JASANE010018502.1:0-13245 GCA_030248225.1 Trileptium ribeirensis | reverse complement strand
TGTAGTTCTTGGTTAGGTTACTATTGCTCGTTCCTTTTGTGCCCTTGCTACTAAATTATTCTCTAGCTAGCATGAAATGACATAACGTCCTTACATCGTTTAATTTATTTTCATTAAAATACAATATACCGTATACCACTTAATACTAGATTATAGATGTACTACGCTTATAGAACACCTGTGCTTTGTTATATATTTGATAATTCTGAAAGATATATAAACAAAAGTTACCTCACTGTATAAAATGAGGTAAATATGATTGATGAGCTGTACGGTCTTTTTTCACTATTAAGGACATATTACCCAGTCAGCGCTCACTGCTCAAAAAGCTCGCGCAGTCAAGGCAGTCTGTGGTATTATGTCTCAGATAGTAGCTTTGTTATTACTCGGACTTGCTGACAGTCGTTGCTCACTATTTGGACAAAGCTAGATCACGGCGCACACAAATTATCGTAAACGAGCCATTAGGCTGTCGAAATAGTAACCAGGGGCGACCTTTCAATATGAGTAAAACTCCGTCCCCTGCCAACATGACGGGGTTCACTTGACACTCTCCCTTGCGCTAAGACAAGTAAATCCTCGATCTTCATTTTGGACTGCTGGAGACGCTAAGTGGAACTTATCGTAAATTGGTGTAAAACCCGGCCTAAGGACCAAACGCTACGAGAGGCTCCGCAGGGCTACTAGGTAGGGTTTACTGAACTAAGACGGCACATCGGATAAATTATTTATCATTGGACGTCCTGTGACGATTATCAGTACCCGATCGTTTGTTCTATACGCATTCGCTGGTTGCTCATCTTGTTCTTACTTGTATAATAGACCGTTTTGTCAATGCAACTATGTCTTAGGTTTTGCCTTAGGTCCAAGCCTTTCCGCGTACCCCGATTCATGCCCTCATTCGCTAAAGTTACATGGTAACGGGGGGGCGAGCTAACACTTTTCCCGCACGGGCCTCTAAGCGTGCGGAAAGCCCCACGTTATCTAGAGCGAACTTCGAAGCATGCCAGAACACATAACCCGAGTTATAACGGACTTAGTTGAATGTCTCGGGTATAGATTTTGGTCCGGTGTTTCCGGGAACGCGCTCGCTCGCACCGCCTCGCTCCTCGAATAGGCGCGGACAAGGGTATGGACGAGTTCGACTGCCTCTTAGTTTCTGTTTGTATGACGCTTTAACTGCTCGTAGTCACTCTGTATTATATATGTCTTGAAATAAAACGTTAAAAAATCACCCCCAGCGTTCAGCGTTATTGATATTTTAGCGAAATAAGTGCGTCCTGCGGGATGGGCCAACCCCGCGTGCCACGGCTTGACGGAGGGAATATTCCAAGCCCTGACACGTGTGGTTCGCCCCATTGTTTGCTTACAACAGATACGGAATTGTGGCGAGAATGGTCCACTGGAATTGTCTATCGACCTCACGCACGAAAGGTTACGCTCGAGCCAAGGATAAAATTTACTAGGACAACATTAACACTAGATATTAACACAATCAGATCATTAAGATGTGAACTAAGTAGTCCGACGTTAAACTCTCAGGGACTGTCGGGACCCTGTGGGGGCCACATGGCTTCAAAGAATACAGTGTTCATTCAGCCAGGCTTAACTTCAGTGTAACCCAAATTTCTCTTAGCAGACCTAAATTATCTCGCGTTTTCACTTCAAGTTACGCTAGACAAAACAACTTCCTTAGGCTAGGACAGGGAATATCGGTTCGACATTATGACCTGTGAGCAGGTTTCGGTGTAAACCTCCCTGGGGGACCTCAGCAATCATACTAAGGATGCTAGACACGTGCGCAACCAATCGGGCGGGGTCCGAACACACCCCGTGAAGCGCGCCTGCGGCCTGCTAAGCTCCGTAACTTCTCGGGTCTGACCAAGAAAAATGGCTAAATTACCAAACTTAGGGTCCACCCCTGAGGTTATGATAGCCTGGGTCGTAAGGGCATGGTGTTAGGAAGTTGCGCCATACAGCTGCGTCACCGTTATTACATACACAGTTCTGGAAATAAAGTATGACGAAATTTGAAAAATTTATTTCAAGAAAAATATCACCGTATCATATTCAGACTCACAGCGGCCCTGAAAGAGGTCCCACAAAAGTAGTGTTCTGAAAAGTCGCGATGTTTGTATTCAGCGTACTAAAACATATATGTGGACCATGCTTGATGCCAAGCAATCAATACGTAACCCAGCAATCGAAGACCGACTATATTCTGGAATTCGTGTTCATCAACCCTAAGCCAATTTAAAAAGTTGTAGATATTGATGATTGTATTCAGTGTACTAAAACATATCTGTAGTCCATGCGTGATGCCTAGCAATCAATGCGTAACAAAACAGCTAAAGTGGCGAAACGACACTATATTTGGAAACACTGAAGTACGAAAATGGGGAAATGTGTCGGAAATGCTGAAACACGAAACTGTCGAGAAATCATAGTATTGAGAAATACAAAAATGTTGAAAAACAGGGAAGTTCGTAAAATGGGAAATATGAACCTTGGAAAGCAAGAAAGTCAATATCCGGAAATACCTGTTTCGCCAGTTTCCGATTTTCATAGATTCTTATTTTCGCGATTTTTCCTTTTGCTAATTTTCCCCTTTCTCAATTTCCCGTATTCCCCTTCTCCTGATTTGTAATTTCCGAATTTTTCGTGTTCCAAATTTCCCGTTTTCCCAATTTCCCGTTCACCTGACTTCACACATTGTACTGGTTGAGAATATGGGAAATTGGGAAAACGGGAAATCGGGAAAATGGGAAAACAAAATATACAAAATGTGTGTCTAATATATGGGACACACACAACAACGTAATATGATTTCCGACGGGAAAATGGGAAGCCCATAAAGGTGACATGGGCCCTGATAGTTTTCCGTATTCCCTAGATACCGAAAACCGCCGTTCCGTTGAAGCATAGTTGGAGAACTGGGTGTGGAGCAAGGTCCTACCGGCTAAGGCACGTCAACCTGCATCCGGGGTCGCCGCGTGTGCTCGACTGTGGGTTATTTCGTTTAAAATAAAACGAGATTCCCCACCGTAGCCACACCCAGTTCTCGAATGCAAGGTCTATATTCCGGGGCCATATCAACGAAGGAAAGAGTCACAAGGGCACGATCTCGAATTTTAATGGACGCTACAACGTAGGCCTTATGTTGCTATATCATACCGTTTCTCATCGATCTGGAGTGCAGATGACCACGTATAATCACAGCTTAGCTTTGTACTACAATTCTCCATACGCAAGTGTGTGATCGCCTATGCACAACTAGATGTCGGTCAAATCTGGGGCTACTCGCAACCCGCCTGCCCACATCGAACCGAAAACCTTTTTTTGAGAAAATCACATGGCCCGATAGGCGATGATCTTACAGAGTAGTTCACTGTGGAGAAAAAAGGAGAAAGGGCTGTCCGTGGTTCGTTGAAAGCCACCCCATACCCAGTGCAGCAGCGCCTTGCGACGATGCCGCACCTTGTACGGGTAGGCCCGCCCGAAACACGGAATCACTGGACGTACTTTCAAACGATCAACGGAGCTTCCTACTGTAGAAGCACGGTTTGAGAGGCGCCGCCCGCACTTTTAAGCGGTTAGCTTTTACAATAAGCTGAACATCTCACCAGGGAATGCTCGGAATTTTCTGGTGGCTCCACTGGTCAAACTTTACTAATATAACTAGATTGCATGCTGCGGTCGCGATTGACTCCAAATTAATTTACTATAGATACCGGTTCTCTCATCTCATGTTCTTGTGAACCTCGCCCTTCCAGTTTTTCTTTCTTGCTCGATCCCATAATCTATAATGACGATTCTTACAAAATAAAATAATTACCCGCAGATTATGACACAAAACGTGTCCGATGAGTAGGGGGACTAGTCGAGCTTGGCGGGACCCTATTTTACACTTGATTTTCTGTTATTCTCGTGCACGTACACTTACGGACTCCCGGAGGCTCCATGTAACCTTTGGGGGCCGGACGTTAGACAAAAGAACAGGGTAGAGCGGGGGTTCGGGGGCGGCAACCCCCGATTTAGGCTTAGTACATGGCTCATATTGGAACATTAGCTTAGGTTAATACTAAGGCTTAGGCTTAGTATATCGAGAACGATATAGCATGCATTTCACTTCCGCCCTTAAAGGTTACACTGGCCGCACGGATTATCTTTCGAACGATTTGAATTTTAATCTCAGCAGACCAGGTGAGACTTTCACACATGTCGCACGAGGGAAGCCAATCTGGGTAAATTAAAAACCCAAAAGCAAATAGTGAAGCAAAACTAAGGCGACAAAAGAAAGCAAGAATAAATGGCAACAACCGCCAAAAGGCAAACCCTACCTTGAAGACCATTTTCTCGACTGTCTCCGACGCTGCATCGGGCATTCGTCTTACAAACCAGCTGTCTACTCCACTTTGCTTAGCTCTCGGATACAAATTTTCCTACAGAAAAACTTCGAAATTTGAAAATTTGAAATAACCGTCTCGGGTCGCCTACATCAACACATATTTATATATACTGTGCCAAAGTTTTTATTGGATTTTCAAAACTATTCGACTGTGCAAAAGAGAGGCAAACGTTAAGCCGAAAGGACGGTCGGATACCGATGGAGCGTGATCCGGGTAGCAATTTGTGCAATATCATTATTGTTGTGAAATAAAATTGCCTCTTCACTATATTGTGTACAGACCATCACACTCCACCCGGCCGATCCCGAAAGGATGCAATCATAGTAGTTTGCGTGTAGTATTGATATTGTGTTTTTAGAGATCAGGGGCGCGCACTCGGATAGGCCAGGGACAAAGGTCAGCATCTTCGCAGTCTCGTACTCGAGTTCACAGTTTCGGTGCCCTACGGCCTATCCCGGTGCGCATACCTGGTAAGTATAAAATGTTCTGTAATATGCGTTGTAAAATGCGTGTCAGAACGGGTCGGGCTACGGTGCGAACACTTATATGATATTGTAGTAATTCTCTTCTCGAAAAGGCTTGTTCTGGCACGCAAGAGTAAGTACAGCCTTCATTAGATTCATAACGTTATGGCATTTCAATTCAACAGAACAGGGCCGTTATTGGGGTGGTCTGAAGTCCACAAATATGGGGTTCTTCCACAATTAAAGCCATTCAGGTTCATAAAGGTATCATAAGGGTATCATAAGGGCCCACTAAGGTCCCAAAATCATGCGTTCAGGTCAACCTGTTCTTTACCCGTGAGTACTTACGGACCCCCAACTAGGCATTTAAACATTCGATCTTCAAAGCCTTACGTCACAACAAAATTAACCAAAATTCCCTAATTTTTGAGTCCTGCGCTTCCATTGGTCCTACCAATCTTACTGAAAATTGGGGCCACCCACTCCCATGGGTCCGCTCAGAGTCCACCTAACCCACTTGGAATACAAAAATCTCCCAGTTTCGGCACAGTAAACGGCCTCTAACAGGCCAGCCATGAGAGATACATTAAAACATTGAATTTCTTCAGTAGGCGACCAGCCGGAGCGTGGACCTGATCCAGCCCCCGGCTGCCTACGTTTATTCGTTGTTCAGCAATAATAAAAAGCATAATTATATTTTCATTAATCACGCGCCTTGAGCGATGATATATATTCTCCAAATTAAGACCCCGGGCCGACCAGCGCGAGGTTTGAGCATATTTGGCACTCTCGGCCACAGTGTATAAATGTTATTCTCTCACAAAAACAGCTCTGCGCCACAGCACGTCAATACAGCAGGCGGCGTTTTTCTTTTATACTCGCCCTAACGTAAATAATAGTAAGAATAATAATACATATTTGGGCTTTATTAATTGTTGTTGTAGTTTTGCTTGTTCAAAGAGATTGTTTAAAGACTGTTACTGCGAGTTGTTCACAGTTCTTGATTTTATCAGGCTGGCGGTGTCAGTAAAGAGCAGGGCACGCATTGGCAGGGCGAATCAACCAGGGTATAAGAGAACTGAGCCCGATACAGCGTCGGGGCCTGTCGAGTGTTACCAGCACACAGGTTGGTCACTGTTTTTTGGCGGTTGTTGCCGTTGTCTCTCCCGTGTCTTTTCGTTTTTGAATTTCTTTTGTATTGACATTCCTTTTGAATTTACCCAGGAGGGCTTCTTGCCGTGCCTCTAAGGTGGAGAGTTTCTCCTGGTCTTTCGGATTTAAATTTAAATTAGGGAGGGCCGCCCTTGCGGGGACTAGAGCGTCCGTCGCGCCCATAATTGCTCGTGCCCAGGCCAAAATTTCACGCCAATAAAATTGCTTTGAAAATTAATACCGTCCGTTCACTCGACTGGTTCCCCGCTCATCCGGCCGGGTTCGTTCTATTTATCGTAGGCCCGATGGACGTATATATATGTACGTATTTGATCATGTGCAAGATTTCTTTAGGAAAAAACAAATAGGTAAAGAACGGGAAGGAGAATCACTCGTGTGTGAAGAGATGGATTAGACAAAAGGGGTAGTAGCACGAACTTCGAGGCAGTCGCGATCACCATCGCGGTTTTACAGTTTACCGGGTTCTCGAACAAAATTCATGGCGCGTGCATGGATTTTCCACGTAACCTTAATCTAAGGAACAAAACTGGCCTTTCCATGAGACCGTGATGCGCGGGCAGCTCTAGGAGTAACTGAGAAATCAGTAGGGTTTAAGCTGGCTAAATAGGGACGAAAGCAGGACGGAGTCATTTGCACAAGGAGTTTATAACATTACTGTTTCCGGAATTGATAAACTTTACGCTCGCAGTACCGGGGCCTTTTCCATGCGAAAATCATCGGCTAAAGGGCAAAGTGATCCCAGGCCGTGACTCGAGTGATGCAATTGACTACGGATGTGGATAAGGTCGCACTGTCACAGAGTGCTAATGAAAGGTGCGATATCAGAAAGAGGTGGAGTCAGCCGCGAACGCTGGGAAATTGAACTATCTAAAAGTTAGCTTCCGTCGCTCCCGCGTAATCGAGCTGCTGCTCGCGCGAGGTTTCCAGAGGAGCTCGCTCCCCCAACGCTCAAATGCGAATAAAAACATACTTTTGAGACGTGAACTTCCTAGCCGTGTCTAGTACATACTATTTACACACAAACACTAATTCAAAATTCAAGAAAAATTCAGGTATTTCAAGTAAAAAAGCTATAAAAGCGTGTAATACGGTGGCCGAAAGTCGCAAGTGAAATGATAACACCAACAACGCAGAGCCTTAGGTCGACGAGCAGCTAGTGGTAAATCGGTCGACGGTGAGAAAAACAGCAAGCGAGCCCCCTGGGAAGCAAAAGACACAATAACAACCAAACCTTGCGCCGGTCGGTGCGAGGTTTGGTTAGTAGAAATATATATTAGCGCAAAATGTGTCTCAAATTTATAAATAATTTTTAGGTTTTTGTCAATTTCAGGTCAGCGGAAGGTAGTAGGAGTACGGTGTTGAGATGAGCTTCCAGCCTTGGCAGGCCTCCTACTAGAGAAAATTGAATTTTTCCGGTATATCCAAAGAGTGGTCGTTTAGAGACCGTTTTACGTGCACATGATGAAAGGTTTTAGAGTCTCTGAAGGATTATTTAGATCCTATGCGGACCCGTGGGGGTTAACGACAACGTTTTCGGCGAAATAGGTTGTATGGCGTGGAACCTATTTAAACAGTTGAGTTTTGATTATTTTTCTTGTCATTTGAGGCTTAGAAAAATGGATGTTTAAACGCATAAATGAGAGTCCCTAAGTACTTGCAGGCAAGAGTTTGACAGCCCCAAATTGGTGATTTAGAAACCTTGTTGAGTCCTAATGGCAATGTTATGTTCCCCGAAACCTCAAAATTTTAGGATTAAAGTCACCCTTAACCGAGGAATTATTTATCGCAATTTTAGCAGATTTTACACCCTCTCCTGAGCCCATTTGCTTAGCAACTGCAACATTATTTTCATACAGTCCCTATTGTGATACATGTAGCTTTGCTAAACACGATATAAGTGCAGCGACTGGTCACTTTGGGTCCTAAAATCGTGACCAAATACCCTAATCCAAGTTTTAGAGAATTCCACCCGGCGCCCGGACCCGTCCTGACACACACTATGGATGTTACAACATTTGAGATATATCTTGCAGTTTAATTGATGGGTGTGCACACCGGGATCAGCCATTGGGTACGAAATTGAAACACAGGTGAAAATATTGTGACAACCACTGTACGACACATACTTTAATTAAAATGCATAAAAATTTAGGATCGGTAGATATCTTCAAGTTAGGTTCGCTAATAGATACTCTATTTCTCTGCGATAAATGGAACCGCGCATACTAACGGGCCGTGGAGCATGGTTGGTGATAAACAGTACAACATGAATACTACATTGTTTATTTATAACAGTTTTGAATCACGCTCCACCGGTATCTGCCCGCTCGTTATGTCCAACTATGCCCCTGTTTGCCGCATATTTTGGTTGTGTCTTGGAATTCCGTAAAATCTCGGGCTGTTACACGGTTTCCGATTTTCAATAGGTCGCCAGTGGAGTCGTTGGATAACCGGGGTAGTAAGTTTAGACAATACTAAAAGTCACTATTAATTCGAACCAAAATAAATTATACGCACCCCTATTGATGTAGCCACCGTGTGGTTTTCACATAACCCTGCCCGTTGGAGAGATTCAAGTACCGCTGCACTGTGGTGTTTTAAATTCTATGTGACAACATTGCAGTTTTAGACCTTTTTCAGTAATTAAGGCATTGACAATCAACAACGGGATTCAATTTCGCATAAAACTGTGTTTCCTGCTATTTTTCTAAAGGGCTAACAAGTAAAAAGCAGACAGTGAAATTTGACTTTTTTTCCGTTTTTTCTATTTTTTCCGGAAAAAGCCGGTTTTTTCCGGTATGACTTTTTTCCGGAAATAAACCAACCCTGACTGGTGACCTGTCTTTTATACCGCTGTGTTTACCCTTGCATTTGTCCCCGTGCATTTCCCAAAGGCCGCCGATGTCATATCTCTAAAAGCCTCAAACACAAGCACAGATATTCCGAAATATAAAACAAATTTTAAAATGCAATAACATTTACCCGCTAACATCGCAAACAGCTATGCCGACAACATCTAACCAAAGCGCCACAGCGCGGAGTATACACTGAGCGAAAACAACACAGCAATAGAAACAGGGAGGCGACACAGTGGCCGAAAAGTGGCTCGTGATATATGCAAAACTATTTTGTTGAGAATAAATATAACAGCCCTTTCAGGGCATCAATTGAGTAGGTTTTCTAAATTGTATTCGTCTTTTTAGTTGTTGGAATTTTATATATCCTAGTATCATACGTACAATATCATATTCGAGACCTCAGAGTAGGGTGTGTAAGCTTGTCAGATGGCAAAGATAAAAGTCATCTTTTATTTTCGTTTACAGCGTCACAGACACTTAGTTGACCAGCTTGACTGGCCCCGTTTTAACAATTCAAAAGCTACATTTCATATACAAATATCACAAAATTATAATATATCGCGGTGCTTGAAAGATCCAGCTTTCACATTTAATATATAAGTTATATTTCGAATCAATTTCCCAAGTTTCATTACTATTTCTTTCAACTCGTTGGGGAATAAATTTTCGAAATGTTTTGGGACTGAATTTTTCCTAATTTTTGCCAAATTGCCTCTGATTTTTGCAAATATGCTACCAATTTTTGCCAATTTTCTTTTAATCTTGGTCAGTTCTCCAAAAGTTTTTCCTATTTGTGACAACATATCCGCACGCCTTTCAGTAAGCAGCGAGGAGAGCTAATATGAAAAGAGAGAGTCGTTGGATTGCTTCAGGGAGATCAGGCCAAATCTCATGGGGATCGTCGAAGGCCTGAGGGGGACGTCTCAGGGAAATCACCTGCTTCTCCGATAACTGAGGTGTCGAAGGTCTTTTCGGTCTAAAGGGACAGCTTTTGAACGGGGACTGTCGTCGTCGGGGAAGGAAGGTAGGGGTAGACCTCCTCTACAGCCCCGTCTGGTTTGTCAATTTCTTTCATTTTTTCCAGTTATCCATTTTTACCTAATTGCCTCGCAATTTTAGCCGATTTCACCCCATTGTTTATTACTCCTTTAGCCTGGCGAATGACCAAATCTTTCGGATTGAGTCGCTAGAAACGACAGCTTCTGGTTCCTTGGCGCAACGGCAATAGTTTCCGCGAACAGTACGCGACAGTACTCTCACTGGGACTGGGTTTAAAGCAAACTGAAGACTCACTTGTTTACCAGTTCTCCAGAGCAATATTACAAACCTGCTTCTTTCTGATTATTGTATATTATGACAATCTCTTTGCGCTTTTGCCCGCTTTTGGGAAAAAGGCGCCTTATAAATGCCATTATTATTATTATTATAAAATTTTACACGGCTTTTCGATGGCAGGGGAAGTTGAGGTTGGAATTGTGGAGCCTTTAAGGGGCTAAACATGACTTGGCCGTTCCGGATCTTGGAGGCTAATCCTCCTAACCCCGAAACCTATGCCCTTTGAGCGTTTTTAATTGTTTCTATATACAGAACACAGTTTTTTCGCTACTAATAGTTTAAATTGTGACTTAATAAAATTATTTTTATATAGCTAGCATAGTGGCTAATAAGGAACTATCTGTCGTGAACTGTTTTAGCGAGCAGCCAAGGGTTTAACGCATCACGTATTGTGTCCAATCATTTTGGTGACTACAGGTAATTTTTTGTATTTTAAACCATAATGCTAATTTGTTAATTAAAATTGGTGGGAATTGAATAAAAACCCCAGATCGGTTTTTGGAGATCAATTTTTCTAGCCGTTCAACTGCAAGCAGAGCGAACGGAGCTGTCGCAACTAGCGCATAACTACAAAAAAGTTCTATATCTGAAAGTCGCATAACTCTTTCGAATATTGATAAATTGTGACAATATTGTCATGTTAATGGAATGTAGTTGCGTACATAGTTTTGTATTTGCGCTGCTACAATGATTTTCTAGCAAAATTCATAAAATTATTGTGGAATATATCAGTATAACTGCTGTGATTCAAGTAGGATAGATCACTCGATGGAGTGTCTGCTTAAGGATACAAACGCGAACTTCTGTGGGTTCAAATCACATTCCTGCCAAATTTTCCTTGTTATCAAATTTGTATTATCTTAAAGCTCCTATCGCCAGGCCCTAGTGAAAAATTTGCTACCTAGCATATTTTTTGGTTTTTGGCCACACACAACCTAAACAATTCTGAGCATTTTATGTTGCTGCAAGCTTGTTAAGCATAAAGTGCGTTGAACAGTGTAAATTTTATATATAGGTTCGGTATACAATGCAGGGTCCCGTGCAACCGCGAAATCTTTTAATTTTAACAAAAAATCTGGGAAAATAAATTGGAGGAACACCATAAATTTTGTAAAATCTTGTTACCTTACCAAGTAAAAAACTTTAACTCAAAAGCATCACGAAAATTCCAGAGTGCCCGCGCCCTGAAAAGTTCTAGAATTTCATGACGTCGCAGTACAAAACTTGGCAAATCCTGGACATTCAGTCCAGGTGCCGTGGACACTGACGGATCGGTGTGGCGAAATAGTACGAGTGCTCGTGAACTTTTTGCAAAATATTTTTTCAAATTTACCAATTTTTACGTGAGAAAGGCGAACTACCTTCTAAAACAAAACCAAAGTAGTTTACTGGAAAACCCACTTCTCATATGCTTTTATATATATATACATTTAACGAGTTTAAGAAACCACTGCACAAACTACAGCAATCTAGATAGACCCGGTTTTATGAGCTTTCGAAGTACATTTGATTTCCCGGCTCCTACTAGATCTTTGCTATCTACAGATTCACAGAGTCTATCATGCGGTTTGAGAAAAAGTGCTTCGATATGTTTGTGCTGGGCTTTCGTTTATACAGCTGTAGACTGTGACCTCTGCTTTGAAGGTGAATACCAAAATAAGCCATCCGTATGTCCGTAAAATAACCCGTATCCATTTACCTTGTTAAGTTTTCACGTTCTTGATAATACATACTTACCAGGAAATAAACGGAACCGGAACCAGCAACCGGAACCGTTCATTTAATCCGGATCCGGAACCAGCAACCGGAACCGTTCATTTAATCCGGATCCGGAACCGGAACTTGGTCTTCGAAATTTATATATAGTAAAACAGCTGAAGGAAGAAATCAGGGTATAGTGGATTTAAAATGCATTAAAAATAACTTTTACATTAAACTTAATGTATTGCGGTGGCATTATTGCCTTTCTGAAACTTTAAAGAGAAAGCTAATAATGAGGAATTAAAGGAAGCTAATAATGATTATTTATCGATCAAATATGTCGATTTTTGGACACCCAGAGCAAAAAATGCTATACATTGCGTATACTGCGTCAAATCGAATATGCTTACAGAGCTTGGAGCGTAGAATACACACTTTCGCTCTGTCTCCAGTCGCCTTCCTTTACTACACATACGTTTGTTACATGGTATTCTGTAGGAAACTTGAAGTTATTGGTTTATATGATTGTAAGAGAAAATAATAGATAAAATGTAATTTTCTGATCAATGGTCAGGGACACTGTTTAGGCTAGTGCCCGTTAAGTTTTGGACAAACAGTGCCCGCAAGTTAGATTATAATGATGGTAACTTTCTAATCAGAATGCTATAAATGAGACACACTGTGATGCTGCTCGCACAGTTTCAATAAATACAGTCCTTTGTCAAGAAAGCAGCTTCTAGCTGCGTTGCAGATAACGCTAGTTTACTTCAATTTAGACTGATTTACCAAGTTTACAAGCGCACTGGCAGGTGCTTGACGCAATTTATGTTAGCCAAGCATACCCTTAGTACTTCTGCGTAAGCCATACTCTGTTACCGAGTTGGACCGGTTTAACTCAAACGTATCCCACAGACTTCTGGATGTGTAAAATAGCTGCTACAACCATCGACCTGGCTTTGATTTAACAAACTCCTGCAGGTTATTATGAAAAATTCCAACTGAAATTATGTGCCCTACTTACGTTTAAAACGTCAGATTGCTTAGTTAATCTTTTCTTTTGCTTGGTTGTATTGGAGCTTGATCATTGTATAATATATATAACATATGTTTGGATCACAGATGAAGCAAAAACGTGGAAAATTTCGGCACTCCTTGGGTTGGGGGGGAATCAGGGAATCGTCGTACAGCGATGATTTTGGTACCGTTCGACTCAGCTCAACGAGGCGAGTTCAACGGTATCAAATTTGACCATATGCCAACAACTTTGAAATTTTTAAAATTTTGCCTTCAGTACTAAGGGCATAT
>JASANE010018500.1:0-15025 GCA_030248225.1 Trileptium ribeirensis | reverse complement strand
GTATTGGTTCACAGCGAATACCAATAATTCAAGCAAGCTATGGCTAAGTGAGTGAGCGTGACTTCAATTTTAAGTTATTTTGTGTGATCACCTGTGACAGGCTGTTTGATACCACACGAAAACCTTCGAAACCCTGAATCATTGAAAATAATCCTAGACACTCTTAAATCATCGAAAACAGCTGACAATACTATACATCAAGTATTTGTGCTGGTCTTTATATAATCACTGATTTCAACGATGGAAAGCCTATATATAGATTTATTATCTGTACGTATATTATGTAACCAAATAACTTAAGACAGAGTATATTGGAAATCGCATTCGCTAAATCATTGTAAAACCCAAGCGAGCATAAACACGGCAAGCTTTATGAGATAGTCAAATCATCGTATTCAGCTTTTATACTATAAAGACGAGCCCCACGTTACTAACATAATCAGACGAATGAAAACGCACCACAATTTGCAAAATAGGGGTTCGTCCACCGTAAACCCTTGAATGTCTGCACCAACACCAATACCAACGTAACGCACGACATTTCAAATAGGGGTTCGTCCACCGTAAACCCTTGAAACCCCATGATAAGTAACACATGTACTTACCGACAGAATAAAGTTGAGTAAGGTGTAATAATCAAGTTACTCTAATAAAACCATCAATTGCCACGTCGTATCCATAAGACAATCATCGCGAGTAAACATAACCGCTAAAATTGAAAAATAACGCATCTTGGTAATGTGCCAGGAGTGGTCATAGCAAACTTGTAAAATAACACCACGAGCTGTTGCAATGCAGTTTTATTTTCCCATGAAAAGCCGCGGAATGTATACGGCTGGAAACATCGTAAGCCGCGCACCGGTCATATTGGCAATAACCCTTAAACCCCGGCTATTGCCATTTCTACAGAAAGATGCCGTAGCTTGGAATTTGATGATAAAGGGCAATATCGTCACAACGCCTTCACCGTGCAACAAAAAGAAATTTGTCGTTAATCCATCCATCCAAAATGAACTACGAAGGGAAGGACATACGAAATTTTCATCATTTTAGCTTTAGCGCATCACTTGCTCGCTTATGTCCTTTTTCCATTTATAAAGTGGTTGTGGTAGTGCATTTGGGCTAATTGATATTTACTTAACTTTAGGTGTAAAATTATGATAGCAGGATATGGCTAGCTGTGACAGAAGATGTTCCACAAAGCTTAGATCCATACCTCAAGCATTTAATTAGATATTGCTGTTTCTACATTCTTGATCAATTGCCGATTTGAAGCCGAATTTGATGAGTCACTTGTTGATAGCAGGCATCAAACCTTGGTGAAACGGTCTGTTGGTCGCTGTTCATGCACGCAGCATATTGCCTCCATTGGTTTGATTTTTAACTTAGCTTTATCGTGTGATCCTGTATCTGGTGCAATCACATTTCACATGCTTGAAGGTCTTTTCCTTGCTGGTTTAGTTAGAAAACGACTTCAGAGTATTTTACAGATCTTCAACTAGTCGTGATGGTTCCATTATACCAGGATTAATGGGTGTTATCGTTCGGCGCAACGGTAGATAGCTCATCGTTTTTCCATCGTTGCTACACGCTGCAGAGAAACGGTGCCTTACGATGTAGAGAAGCTGATGTCGAAAACTTACCACATTAGATTTCTACGTCAAATCTCAAAGCTCACTGCGTCGTGTGGGAGAGGCGTCAGAACGAAGACATCCACGATCTCTATGACAAACAACTGACCATCTGCGAACTAAACAGGCATGCAATGAGTCGTTGGCTTGAACACGTTTGCCGCACGGAACACAACAGGCACCCATTGATACTCGTAATGGAACCGTCGCCGACTGATTGGAGGTACTATCCGAAATACTCTGAAGCGTTTCTGGCTCAAACAGGCAAGGAAAGACCTAGAGCATGTGAAAGGCATATGGAGCTGCACCAGGATACCAGATCTCACGCGATCAAGTTGAAAATCGGACGCAATGGAGGCAGATTGTCTACATGCGTGAACAGCAACCAACGGGAGCAGCTTCACCAAGGTCAATATAGCGTGCTATTGGAGCAAGTAACTAGTCAAATTGGGTTTCAAATGGGGCAATTAGACCTAAAATATACGAATCCAGCAATATCTCCGTAAATGCTCGAGTTATAGATCTCATTTTATGGAACAATTCATCTTCTGTCCAGCTCACATAGTGTGCTGCTATTGTCATAATTTACACTAGAGGGTTAGGTCAAAATGTATTTTTAAATTAGCCCAAATGCGCTCCGCAACCACTCTAGCTATAAATGAAAAGGACCGTGCGAGGCGGGCAGAGCTTCCACTGAGTGCACTAGAGGGTAAAATCATGAAAATTTCGTATGTCGCTCCCTTCGTAACTCATTTTCAAATGGATGGATTCCGACAAATTTATTTTGTTGCACAGCAAAAGTTATGACGATGTGCCCTTTAGTTGAACGCGAGAAGCTCCGACCGCATCTTCTATGTCAAAATGGCAATAACCAGGGTTTTAAGGGTTCTTTGCCAAATCTGACCATACGGTACCAATGTTTCGCAGCCCGTATCTCGTTGCACAGGCTTTTCATCGAAAAATGGGAACTACCATTCAGAAACAGCTCATCAGTATGAATCTACAACTTTGCTGACCACTCCCTGGGCCGTCCCAGAAATAGTTATTTTTCAAATTTCGCCGGGTTATTGCTTGTTTTTACCTCGCAATGATTGTCTTCTGGATACCAAGCACGTAGAACACGATAGTTTTGCTATCTAGAGTCCAACTTGATTATATTACACCTTTACTTGACTTTATTATATAGGTAGGTACATACTTTATCATGGGGTTTCAAGGGTTTACGGTGGACGAACCCCTATTTCCAAAATGTGGTGCGTTTTCATTCGTCTGATTATGTGTTGAGTGCAGACATTCAAGGGTTTACGGTGGACGAACCCCTATTTCCAAAATGTGGTGCGTTTTCATTCGTCTGATTATGTGTTGAGTGCAGGCATCAAGACTAGTCTTTATAGGTATTTCTGAAAGCTGAATACGATGACTTGACTATCTAGAGTGAAGCTTGCATATTTTATGCCATTGCATGGGTTTTCAATGGGTTCAGCGAATGCGATTTCCAGAATATATATACTCTGTCTTAAGTTATTTGGTTACATAATGCGTACAGATGATCAATTGTATATATAGGCTTTCCCGTAGGTTGAATACGATGGGTTATCTAGAGACCAGCACAAATACTTGATGTATAGTATTGTCAGCTGTTTTTGATGCGTTAAGAGTGTCTAGGATTATGTTCAATGAGTTCAGGGTTTCAAAGGTTTTCGTGTGGTATCAAACAGCCTGTCACAGGTGATCACACAAAATAACTTAAAATTGAAGTCACGCTCACTCCGCTTCACCATAGCTTGCTAGATACTATTGGTATTAGCTATATATGTAAAGCTGCAATTAATCATACTAGTAACTCGCAAAGCGATGGGAAACAGAGCAAGTGTGACTACTCTGCGCTTGACCATTTTGTCGTTCCAAATTCAGGTACCTAAGTCCGCTTAAAGTCCCATAATAGAAATTATACACAGACAATATTTCAATGACAACGCTACACTCATTTTAGTCATATATATATCCGGGAATAGCCGGAACCGGAACCAGCAACCGGAACCGTCCATTTAAACCGGATCCGGAACTTGGTCTTCGAAATTTATATATAGTAAAACAGATGAAGGAAGAAATCAAGGTATAGTGGATTTAAAAGGCATTAAAAATAACGTTTACATTAAACTTAATGTATTGCGATGGTATAGTTTACAAGCGCATTGGGGGGTTCTTGAAGCAATTTATGTTAGCCAAGCATACCCTAAGTACTTCTGCGTTAGCCTTACTCTGTTACGAAACTGGACCGGTTCAATTGAAGTGTACCGCACAGACTTCTGGATGTGTAAAATAGCTGCTACAAGCAACGACCTGGCTTTGATTTGTTAACAAACTCCTGCAGGTTATTATGAAAAATTCCTACTGAAATTATGTGCCCTACTTACGTTTCAAACGGCAAATTGCTTAGATAATCTTTTCTTTTGCTTGGTTGTCTTGGAGCTTGATCATTGTATAATATATTACATATGTTTGGATCACAGATGAAGCAAAAAACGTGGAAAGTTTCAAACAAACTTTTTAAACCGGAATTCCGGTTCCGGTATGGTTTTTGCCCTTTGCCGGAACCACAACCGGAATGCGATTTTCGCCGGAACCGGAATTCCAGTTACTCCGTGGTAAATATATATTATTGCAGCAGATAATGTTATCGGGCAACACGAAATTGCAGGGTTAAATGTAAAAACTTGTTGACGATTACCGAATAACGCAAATTGTTATAGTACTATTGAATGGTTGGCTCAACTGGGATTAATTAGTAAAAGTTATATATGTGACTGTTGGAACTCTTGCTATCCGGCTAAGAGGGGTGATACGGTGCGTCAGGACAATTTAGAAAAATAAAAACTGTCGAAAGAAATATTCACTTAGTATTAATTCTTTATTTTTTAATCATAAACAGTCTCTCGATAAAATTCTCCTGATTCTGGTCGGCTTCATCAAAAATTTAAGGAGCGGTTACATTGTGGATGAAGTTGGCGTTTCGAAGCACGCAGTATGTGACTGGTACAATTACTGCCGGACATTTATGTGGTTTATGAACGAGACAATTCGCGAGATCTTATGCTGGGAAGCACAGGAATTGACGAGTCAATGTGTTTTGGACAAAAATGTAATCATGTGTTACCTCGTCGGAAACATGGCTGGGTAGTGGAAATGCTGGAACGCGGTACACAAAGGTATCTACTTTTCCGGGTTCCGGCGAAAACTATCGGCGTCATAATACCTTCAATTTGTCAGTATGTCCGCCCAAGGAAGTAGTGTACTCACCGATAGCTTTGGTGCATATATCCTATCCATGGGTTTGCCAGATTACCGGGACGGCAACCTTACATCCATGAAAGTGTTAACAACCATAATAGACAATTCGTTAATCCTAGTAACGCGGAAGTTCACACCCAGAATATTGACGGGTTATGGGATCAGATAAAGAGTTTTTTCGAGACCGTAGCGGGGCTCTCCAAATTGGGGGGGTGAAAGGGGCCCCCTGGCATTTTTCGGTTCCCCCTCGTTCAGAACAGGTGCCCCCAGTTCATGCCACCTGGCAAAATTTTGGGTTCGGTTCACCGTCTCGTGGTAAATTTTTTGTTCCCAACCGGTCCAAAGTATATACATAAAATTTGATCAAAAATAGTACTAAAATTCCGCTCTGAAGCCGAAAATTTCGGAAATTTTGTCAAAATTTGCTGCAAAACCACTTTTTGCATTTTGTAGAGTTCTGACACCACTTTTAACAGTTTTTCGCTTGCCAAAATGCCTCCTGGCAAAATCGGGCACCCCCGGTTCGGAACTAGGGGGCCTGGTTCATGCCCCCTGGCAAAATTTTCAGCGAATGGAAAGCCCAGAGTAGTAGTGTTCTGGATGAATTGTTCGAAAGATACGTGTCTAGATTTGCATGGCGCCAACATTTTGCTGCTCATCCATCTGGGGCTATGGTTCTTCAACTCCCGGAAGATGTATATATCGGGTTTAAGACATAAAATGTAAGTACATTTTAGTTTGTTTAGTTTTTTAATAATTCGTCACTGTGTAATTTAATTGACTGAAAATTGGTACATACCATTAAACTTGCCTCGTCGAGCTGCGTTGAATGGTGTATTATAAGTCGAAATTCGGAAGGAAAATATTTTCGGTTGTTTAACGTATTTTGGTGCCGAGTCAAAAAACCGAAAAACTTTCTGAAAATTGTCATAATGAGTATCATTGAACTCAGCTCGTCGAGTGAGTAAAAATATACCAAAAAATTTTTTGCTGTAAAAGGTTTTCCCGATTCCTCCCCTCCCCCTGCTTCAGCAGTGCCAAAACGTAGTTGTGTACCTAGCATTGTATTCGAGATACTCCCATGGATTCCTACCTAAATTTTCACTAAGCCATCAAAAATTGACGACTTTGATTTTGGTCAGTTGTCAGAGGCATCGGATAGAAAACAAGATCCTATCTCTTCGAAGAGCTCGCTGTTACGTATGTTTTGTCAGAGCAGCCGTTTTCGAGCTATGATGCAAAGCTTAAAAATACACACATAAAAGCGAAATTTTCAAAAATTTTCCACAACAGGTTTTTTGCTTATTGAGGGTGAACAATAAGATTATTATCGTAATTTAACCCGTTAAAACATTGATTTAATTGTTTTAGCGCCAGATTGGCTGGGTTAACCCTGCAGTATGGTACCGAAGAAAATTGGTATATTTTAGAAGCAAAAATAGTTAGTATATATAAAATAAATCTGTCGGTCCCGCATACAAGAACGATACAGCCCGTTGAAATTTTGCCGACAGAAATAGCAAATACTCTTTAAGCCTACACATATCACTCAGCTTTGCTCAAATAGCTCATAGTAGTGCGAGGATTGTGATGTCTCTTCAAGCATATGTTTTGCTCAGAAAATGAAATTTTACATGTTATCGCGTTTGCTGTGCGGCCATGGTCCACATTACAGCACTGAGCTGTTTAAATATAAAATAACAGGTTCTTCAAATTTTGGCAACTTGGTGCTGTGTGTGCACAATTGTTTTAAGTACCAGGTACTTGGTTGCTATACGAGATCGTCTGCTTCAATAACAGTCAAGTCATCGAAATCTGTTGGGAATATATTTCCTAAATGTGAAAAAACATTTCCGCCCGCAAAAGTTCAAAATAATTTCTTATTTATAACCAAATATCTAGTAACTAGAGCAGAGTTATTAGGAGCTCTGTCCAAAAATTAAATTTTGTACTTAGCATTTAATTATCTATCTAATGTGTTACTGCGTATAACATCACTCCAAACATAATATAAGTCAGTATTGCCTAAATGCATTAGGTAAATACTTGGATAATAAATTTTATTGAGCGGAGCTCGGCGAAGCGTTTTTATTTTCTGTCTGTGACCAAAAAAGTCGATGTCCGTCCGTTCCTTCGTTCGGTCCGACGGATCTCAAGAACCACTGAACCGATTTTAAAAAACTTTTTTTGTTTGAAAGCCTATCGTGTCAGTGTGCACCTGATATTTGGCATTAAAAAATTTTGAGTGGTTAATTAGTAATTAGCTAATTAGTTAGGCTTATGCAGCTAAAATAGAGAATTTTCCAATATTTGTGTTATTTATTGAAATAGAATCGTTTCGATCAAACCATTATAGGTTTTTTGGGTCGAAGAATTCAAATATAATATTTTTACCAATGATAAAGCCCTATGCAATGTAGTTATTTGAAGAACATAGAATTGAGTACATTCGTAATGCCACAGCCCAAGCTCCGCTCACAAATGTAGTTCCACTACCGACTAGTATATGTCTGTTACTGTGTTGGCACAAATTAAATTTAATATTTTACGTCTATTGGCACAAATTAAATTTATCTCAATTTAAAACTCTTTAGGACAGAAAAAGATTCCTTAGGTTGCCTCACAAATAAATAATTTGGCATCTCCACGGGACAAAAATTTTACCTCGGGGCCCCCAGCTCCAAATGAGGGAACTGGAAATACCTGTGGTGAATTTCCACAGCTTGTCTGGATAAAACCGTACCACCAGACAAACTGCTATTTTATAATTACACTTTTTTTTATAAAAATTCCTGAGGCTGCATCACAAATAAATATATTTGGGCTGTCTACAACTCGCCTGTAAACAGCCTTCCGGAAAGTGCGGCCCCATATTCATTCTCGGGAGAAATTTCGAAGTGGGGGAATAAATTTTGCTAAAAAATGCTAATGCTTAATTTAGTGTCATATTGTTCTGTACTTTGACTGTCATACATGTATTTTCAGGCTTTCTGGTAATATTTAAAAATATTTGGCATATAAAAAACATACGTTTTGACACATAAAAAAATCTGGATTTAGTTGAGCATAGACAGATTTCGTGCCAATTTAAAGCATTCGATAAAGAATGTTATATATATGAAAGTTTTACATTAGGAACCATGCGACCACTGTCACATTATAGACATCAACACGGCCAATAATGATAACACTACGAGTTTATTCAGCTCAATGTTTTTAATCATGACCTTTCACTCAAAAACTTACCAGACATCACGTTCATTCAAAAGCGACCAATACACAAAGTTATACCGTTGCACGAGATGTATGCAATTTTCAGGTGAATAATCAAAAAGAATGTCAACCGATACAACACACTTTGCTCTACAACAAAGGATTATAGACGAATCGTTTCAAAATAACGCAGTAAACAATGCACCAGGGCATAATGCTGTATAGCAACAAAATAAGCTAACACTAACTTGTAAAATACTACTATGTCATTATACTTTTAACTTCATACAAAGTAGACAAAATTAATAAAAGTCACGCTTTATAAGTATTACATAGCAATATATAATTCTATTATCGGTAATACAGCAAGAACGGTAATCTAGAACAATACAGTGGTATTTGCATTATTTCAACAATTGCATAAATATATACTTTAACAGATAAATGGAAGGAAATAATGTATTAAGCACCGCCAAGCATCCTTGATTTCTTACAATCGAAACAGATACCGCCGAAAAATTAATGGCATGTATTCTGAAAATCGATTATCCCACGATATTTCCGTAAAGAAGTGTAATATCACTAAAGGCGAATGTAAGTTGAATGTCATTCAAGATGTAGAGCAAGTAAAACACAGGTGTTCTCCAGTCTCTGAAAATTTAGCATGGACACCGGCACCCCTCTGGCTAGGAGTGATGTCATGTGGTGCAGAAGTTTGGTATAAAACGTGAAATGGGACAGTATTCTTTATCTGAAAGTGAAATATCTGCTAATCCGTAAATCTAAAATTTAACGCCATGAGCTAAAACAGTTTGTAAATTCCTTGCAAAGACAATTGAGTTCAGTATGGAATGTTAAAAACAGTCAAGTTTTGGTGTCAATAGGGGCGTTTGTTTTAGCATAGTACTGATTTCTGCTGACTAGAGCGAAAAGGCAATATAAAATACATATAGAGAAATGCATATATACATTCAACTATAAAAATACATGTATAATCTAGAATGTGATAGCGCATAACACAATATAAGTATTAAATAGCTAGCATGAAATTCGCCCCCGTGTTGTAGTGACTAGCACGCTGGACTGCAGTTCGGAAGGCAGCTGGTTCGAGTCCCAGCAAGGGCAATGAGTTTTGATTAAGTTATATATACCTGCTACTTCAAAGTTGTACCGCGCGCTAACCCCTTTGATGAATTCAGTTGGCAATAGGAACGCTTGCTCGGCACCGCAGATTGTAGGTGAGGACCAGGGAGTGGAAGCCGGTGTCACGTCGTAGCGAGCGTGCAAAAAATACATCAACGCGGTTTCACTAGTCTTTACTCGCTGTGCGCCCTTTCGTCCCTGTCGCTTTTCATGCCGTTAGTCGGCTGGGATAGAAAACATTGACTCAACGTCGCGGATCCGATAGTACAACCCGCGACGACCATAACCAACGCTTACATCTGTTGATACATGATTAGCAATATTTAAGAATCTTGCCAGGTTACTTGACGAACATTCAATGGCGCTTACGCACCGTAGGAACGCTCAGATCAGTACTGAACATCCTGCTATCGCTGTTTTGCAAAAATCTCTGCAATCATTCCAAGCAGCGCCGCTGGAATTAGGAGATGGTACTGCAGTCTGAAAATATTGTAGCCACATTCTAAAATATTCAAAAAACAACTGAACGAACTTTACTCGATCTTCACAAAGTTGATTTTAAAACAAAGATTGAACAAAGTAATAACGTTATCAAACCAGGAAAGCAATTGCAACATATAATTTCACATATAAGTATATACCTGTCTGTTTGATAGAGACGCGGCTCTAAAATACATGGGAAATATGTGTCTGAATATACCAATTACACCTTTTAGTGGCCAAAGAGATAATGATTTCGGTAGATGGAAATTAAACGGTTTCGAAGTTAAATTTGCCGTGATGGCATGGCCTGAACACAATAAACCATTACTGTTGGGAGTATATAATCTCGCAGGCCATGCTAAGTTGTTGTATAACGGACTCGATCAAGCAACTAAGCAAGATTATGACCGACTTCTTTCCGGACTCGATAACGCGCTGATGACTGAAGATCATCGGAGGTACCGCACCGACAAACACGACATTTACACTTAGAGCTCCACTGAAACTGTCAGTTGCTACGCGAGGTCACCAACAGAGATGGTTACAGTCGGTGTCAAGCTACTACAGAATTTAAGCAATAAATTTATCGCTGGCCTCTGACCTCAAATTCGTGGGCCTTAAAACTATTACACAACCAATTTTGGTGGCTGATCGAATTTAATCAAAATTATACTCCGCAGCTGGAATCGCTGATCCATCCACAACTAAAAAATGCAATCAATAGTATCGCCCTTCGCGAACAAGGCAAATCTTCGATGTCAGGCAGAACACTTGATACACCTGCATGGGTACGACATATTGTAAATCACTTAAACAACTTAGAAATGGCATCAGGGCAAAATACTACTCGTACGACATACATAAAAAAACACACGAACCCTGCCCGGCGGAAAAAATGCAGTGACACACAGCGTTGGTGTAACCAGCTATATGTATCCATGCCAATGCACACTAATAGGGCCATAACTAAAATGTGCATCCGTTCGGGGCACACCGCATTTCACTACAATAATGATGCAAATGACAGAAGTTTCTCTCATTATAGCACCAAACATCAGAAAACTGTCGAGCTCTTCAACGGCATTGGACGTTCTGGCTCGCCCGAAAACATGTGGAGCCACATCTGGATTGACGGAAACTACTGTCATACACGCTTCCTCAGAGCGGCAGGAGGGCGACAAACACATGAGCTATACAAACCAACAGTTCAACCAACATTATAATGTGTTGCGCATACTGCCTGCCATTTATAGGCACTATAGTCTGAGGGCATACAAAGTCTGCTTGGCGTCGTATATTATAGGACGACACTGTACGATCACAGAACGATGATTACACATCGCACAGCAGTATTCTAACGTTGAGCACTGCGTCCCTAAAACTTTCAGGCGCGAAGACATATGCGCGTACTGCGTATAATTCGAGGAACGGTTGCTATCGCTCGAACTATGTCGTTAACCAGCTGGATGAAAATAATTGCTCGGATTACGCTAACAAAAATCCTGTTGCCGGTACTTAAAGAGACAAAGGTATATACATAGCCACTACCATAGCAGAAAAGCATGATAATGATGCTGTTTCGGCGGTGACTTAGGGTTGGCAATACGATGTAACGAGTCCAAGAATTGACAGCTGGTTATGTGTCACTTTCCAGCAAGCTACAATGCCGTGACGATTTTAAAAACGTCTAAGGCATACGGTCAAACCCGGGATACAATATGCTAAATACATTTCATCGTCAATATCAAGAGCGCATACTGATTCGCAATGCAGGAGGTAACTGCTCATTGTTCTCAAACTGTTCGACAAATCTTTCAGTTGATGTCACCGCACCACGTGCTTCAAGTGGAAATAACAGATCACCGCGTGAAATGACGAACAAAGAACCGAGGCAAATCTGTCGCAACAACATCAAATCAACGTAGCTAAACCTGACGTTGTTAGGCACATATTAGGTCTCTGACGAACAACTTCAGCGGATGAACGGCAGTCCAGATCTTTAGTAGTTTGGAAACACGGCGTCTGAATTGACCATCTCTTCGATAATGCTCTAGAAGCCCAGTCAGCTGCTACAAGGGTCATAACATTCCGCGATGGACAACTCCATCCTGCGACAACTTTTCTTGCAGCGACTTGAAGTGAATGCCTAACGACTTGAACTGAATGCCTGAGTCATCGCGGCGACATCCGAAATCCCGACACTCGAAGCAGCTGCGACATTAGCCAACAAAGTGATGGATGTTTCCTTGCCGACGGTGCCAACAATCATCTCAAGTGGCGAGCCGTCGTCACGGAGGTCAATAATCTGCGATCCGAATTTCATGACATGTGGAAATTAGTCTCGACGCTCACACTTACAACAAAGACAAACGAGGTCGCTCCCGGTCGCGCAATCATAGGTTCCGAGGTCCATCCAATCAATCCAGCGCAAATCCTAAACCCAATAAGCCGGGCTGCGCTGGTCCCACCGACGTTTGGCAATGCAGCAACCATATGTCTGAATCTATGCAGCAAGTCGGGAAACTGCGGACCGGAACACTAGCCACGACAAGTCGCCCGCCTGCGTCAATCAACTTTTCTTTGTCGTGGAGCGTAACTCTGGTCACCGTTTCCTCATCGATACGGCTGCCCAAGTCAGCGTCCTCAAAGCACTCCCCTACGACAGACGCCGTGTTAAATCGACCCGTCCGCCTCAGGCTGCGAACAACGCAACAATCCTCACATTCGGCAAGCGGTCCATAACTCTCAATTTGAAGATCAATCGCGTCATTCGATGGCTTTTCGTCGTCGCCGACGTTTCAATTTCGATTACTACTGACACTTTACGATCTGGTCCATGAAATCTGGCGAGCACGTTTTTACGATGGTGTCAGACAACAGACAGTACAGTTAATCACTTCAGAGGTCAAGTCACAGAAATTTTACGACCATCGACTGCCATTCATGCATGAGTAAAGTTAAGCTGCGCCGTCTACCATCCTCTTTTGACATCATGTACAAAATATTGTTAGAGAACAAACTAATAGTTACAATAGCTAAACGCTATTTCCAAACTTTTCCGTTCAGCGAATGCTTAATATCGAATTACAAAAACGTTTAAGTTACGTTAGCTAACATAATGCACCTTTTTACACTTTCACCATAACTGTGTTACGAAACGCTAAATTAGGCTACCTGCATTTTGAAATTTTCGTTATGCTAATACAATTCTTGATATCCCTAGCGGTCGGATTGTTTCTTATGATTCTTATGCAAAAAAATTGTTCGCGAACATAAAGTACTGTTGAGATCAAGCTGTTCGCTGGACACACATATATGTTCTAACATTATAAAAAGGATTAATACTAAAAAGAATATTAACTATGCGTTTGTTGTTCGCGAACGTGTGTCCATAGCTAAAATATGTTAAAATAATAATGTGAAAATCTTAATCAAATTGTAACTGGAAATCCGGAAGCCGAATACAGTATATCGTTAAATCCGTATATTTTGTTCGCGAACATGACATCGTTCGAGCATCGACGTACAAGAGTATTTTGGTGAACTTTGCAAGTCAACGCTTTAATATTAACATTTTTTAGTTAAAGGAGTTCGCGAAAGTCACATTTTTTGCTCTCACATACTTCAATTAAATTATGCATGAGTAAAGTTAAGGTGCGCCGTTTACCATCATCATTTGCAATCAGCGATTATCGTAACACTTTACTGACGGATTAACATTTTGTGTATTTTCCTGTCGAACGTAATCACCCAACTGCGAAGCTTTAAATCATGTTCGGGAACACCAAATTCAATTGAAATGGCATCTGCTGTATATAATATATATACGTAATCTATGTTTTACTAGATATAGTAGTATTATAAGACCCCTTTTGGTGACAGCCGTTTTTGTGGTCCCAAGTGGTGCCTTTTCAGAATCCTCAAAAACGTGCGTTGTGTTTTGACAAACATTCGAATGCATTAGAGCACCTTTTCAGAAACCTCGCAAAAGATGTCAAAGGTCCTCAAAACCGCGCGTTGTAATTTGATAAACATTCGAGTGATCCACCACAAAAACGGCTGTTAACAAAAGGGGTCTTATTTTTTCGAGATATTCATACAAGGAGATATTCATACAACTACACTATCAAAAGGGGTCTTATTTTTTAGAGATAGTCATACAACGAGATATTCATTCAACTACACAATCAAAAGGTGTCATAATATTTCAAGATATTCATACAACTACATTACATACTGTTATATATTCTTTGAAGAAAATTGTCCAGGACATCCTCGATTTTTTGAAACTTTAGTTCAATAATTACTTTGCCGTTACCATATTCGACGGGATATCCATCGAGATATACCAATTTAAGCTTAAGCTTATTGGTATATAGTATATATATTGCAAGGGACGTAGTTTAGGTTTTTAGGTTCATAAAAGATGCTACTGTCATCTGATGTAAATTTGGCACAAGAGCTAATATTTTTTGTGAATTATTTTCAATAATTTGGTCTTCAATAAAATCAGCCTGCAGAGCTAGCACCCTCTTATAAAAGTCAATATCACACATATATCGTACCTCCATCGACACCGCCAGCAATACCAAGAGCGAGACAAGGGAGAGCAAAGATACAGGCGGTGACTAGCCGATCCAAGTCGGCAGTGCAATATTGATCGTGGCAAATTCTAAAATTGAAGAAGAGCGAGGCAGAACCAAGGCGGCAGTCACAGCTCTGGTAATGCTGGCGAGACACTGTAGACGGCGTCTAAAAGTTGCTAGAGAGATGGAGCAAAAACAACGTCCGGGCCAAGCGAGTTCGAACACTAACAGACCTGCATGAAAAGCTGAATCGCTGGAGATTTAGTCTTGGGATGAACTTCGAACGTAATTTTAACTGGTGCCCACGTAAACCTGCATGATCAATAACATCGAAGAAAATACGATAGGGAGCAGTTGACGAGGCCATTAGCGAGACGATATATCAAAATAATATCAGCAAGTAAGCGGCGAAATTTTAGATTTTGCAAACCAAGACGTCTCAGTCCATCTTCATAAGAAATATGAGCACTTAGGTAAACTGAATTCGACGATCGCCTCTGTACATCCTCCAACAACTTAATGTCTCGCTGCAGAAAGGGGGACCAGCAGCACGAAGAATATTCCAGCTTAGAGCGATTGAGACTTTTATAAATTGGAAGGAATGTTGCAGGAGATAGATTATCGAAGCGACTACGAATAAGGCTGATGATAATGTCACACTCACTAGAAACCCTATAT
>JASANE010018498.1:0-14372 GCA_030248225.1 Trileptium ribeirensis | reverse complement strand
TATGTTGTCCAGTCATGCGTTATATACACAATTACCAACTTCCAACACAATCAAACAAAAAGACTGACCAGCAAATTACCCTGTGAAACGTAAGTAGGACACAATTTCAGTAAGGATTTTTCATCTTCACCCGGCAAGAGTTTGTTAACAAAACAAAGACAGGTCGATCCTTGCTTACCTATTCTGAAATCTGCGGTATCTGTTTCAATTGATGAACCGGTCCAACTTGATATATATATATATATATAATAGAGTATGAGTTAATATAAATTGCGTGAAGCACCAGCCAGTGTGCTTGTACACTTTCTAAATAGTCTACATTTAAGTAATGTAACATATCTGCAAAGCACCCGGAAACTGCGTTTTGGGAACGACCTGTATGAATTGAAACTGTGCAGCAAGCAGTATCACAGTTTGTCTCATTCATATCAGAAAATCATCATCATCTAACTGAGGGTCACTGGTTGCCCAACGCTATCCAGAACAATGTCCGCGGCCAACGATCAGAAAAGTATATATACCTTTTTATTTTTTAGAACCTCGTATAAACTTTCCTACGGAATACCATGGAACGAACATTACCAACTTATGTCTAGTAAAGAGAGCCGATTGGAGACAGAGCAAAACTGTCAACTCTACGCTCCATGCTTTACAAGAATATTCAGTTTGATGCAGTTTAAGCAACCCTGTACAGCGCTTTAATACTTCCACAATGCTTTCCCTTCATCTCTTTTACTATATATAAGTTTCGAGGACCAAGTTCCGGTTCCGGTTATTCTCTGCTATTTAAGTATACAAAATATTGGCTACATTGAATTTCATCCCACTCCCAACCCCCGAAATCGGTGCAAATCTGTACCGGACCAGCGGGCACGACTTCAAGTTTAACCAATTACAGTTCAAATTTTAGCCTAAAGCATGCAACTTTGGACGGTTTTCAAGGGGTGCGAGCTATGCATGGGTAACCAGAATGGGTAGCTGGTATGCATACTCGACAATTAACCTGCATCGAAGGATCTTATAAACACACCCAATAAGATCATGCTACATTGCAACACTACAGGTAAGGACAGAAGCAAGTTTTTTATTAAAATTTATTTTCTCATTTTTTTTTCATTATAATTTCTTATTATTTTTTGCCAAAAATAGCCGCAGTCCATTTGTTACTGGAAAATTTTTATTTTCTCATTTTTTTTTCATTATAATTTCTTATTATTTTTTGCCAAAAATAGCCGCAGCCCGTTTGTTACTGGAAAATTTTTATTTTCTCATTTTTCTTTCATTATAATTTCTTATTATTTTTTGCCAAAAATGCCGCAGTCCATTTGTTACTGGAAAATTTTTATTTTCTCATTTTTCTTTCATTATAATTTCTTATTATTTTTTGCCAAAAATGCCGCAGTCCATTTGTTACTGGAAAATTTTTATTTTCTCATTTTTCTTTCATTATAATTTCTTATTATTTTTTGCCAAAAATAGCCGCAGTCCATTTGTTACTGGAAAATTTTTGGCAAACTATTTACTATTATTTCAGTCTATAACTGAAACAATATCATTCTAAACAGTACAGCTGTTCCACGTAATAACAGACGGTCACAGCAAAATTTGCACTGATTTTAGCCTAAAATGCACCGAATTCACCGTTTGCTTGTGGAAAAGGCTAGGACCATAATTATTAACTGCCACAACGTGGTTTTATAAAATTTGGAACTAATCTCCAATATTATCAATCAGAACTAAGTTACCGACGATAACAGCAAAATAAGAAAATCTTGACCTAAAATTGAGCTGTTCGATAAAATAAACCCCAACTGGAACAAAATACAAAAAAATTACAGCAACTCGTGCGGACTCTTTAATCATATTCTATGAAATACTGGAATATCGCAAAACGGAGCGAGCGTGATTTCATTTATAACTTGTCACTTCATCTGTATCAGCTATGTTTGATATATACGCCAGTCTAAAACCTTTGGAACCCTGAACCCATTGAAAACCCTAAAATCTCGTCGACTCTACACCCATCGAAAACATCTGACAACGTATCACGTATTTGGGCTGGTCTATAGATAACCAAACAATGATATACAGCGTACCAAAACCGTTATAGACCAATCATCGTGCACTGTACATAACCAACCTATTGAAGACAGACTATATTGTGAAAATAGGACCATAAAAATAATGAAAATGTTTGATAAAATATTCGTGCTTGTCTTCAGATCACTCAATTATCGCGTGCTCAAAAACCTATGTATAAGCCATTCTTCGCGCAATATACACAACCCATAACTAAACTACCGAAATCAGGTTTATTCAACCTAAACACATTGTTGAAAACATCTGAAAAGGCATGAAATATTCGTAGCGGTCTATAGATAACCAAACTAAACCTTATTCATAAATCCGAAAAAAACGTATATTGACTATTCTTGACGCCCTGTCGCAAACTACTAAAACAGGACATACTAGTAACTCTATACTAGAGATTGCAGAACGTAGTGAAGCATAGGTACACCTACGCCGTTTGCGTGCACAGCCAATGAGCTATCGATAGCATCCGTCGACATGTTATATGCGCATATCACACAATACCGCACAAGTTAGAACAAAACTAACACCGGCAATAAGTTTACCATGCCCCAAAACCCCGAAGTGCAAGCTATCAGCCTCCCAGGACGTAACAGTAAAATTAGGAATTTTGAATCAATGAACCATGGCGGCGCCATATCCCCGTATCCATGGAACCATGGATCGCAGAGCAAAAGCAACACCAGCAATAAGTTTGCCATGCCCCAAAACCCCCAAGTGCAAGCTATCAGCCTCCCAGGAAGAAACAGTAAAATTAGGAATTTTGAATCAATGAACCATGGCGGCGCCATACCCCTTTACCCATAGAACCATGGACCACACAGCAAAATAAACACCAGCAATGAGTTTGCCATGCCCCAAAACCCCCAAATAAAACTGTTCAACCGCCCAGAATGTCAGAACAAATTTTCGAATTTTGGGTCGAGGAAACACGGGGTGCCATGCCTCAAACCCCATGAAACGGTGCCGTAATCGAAAAACAAAAAAGAGGCATCGGCATTCAGCGTTTTACTATGAAATAAACCCACCCAGAGGAAAAAAATCGAAAGTTAAGATAAAAATAACCTTGCTTCCATCGTGGGTACTAAAATGAGGTAAAAACCTTTATTTTGCTCTCTTATTCCGAACCTTGGAGGCGACATACCCCGTAGCCCGTACCTATGTGTCACAGAGCAAATACAGCACCGCAAACAGTTTCCCATGCCCGGAAACCCTCTACGTGAAACTTTTCAGCCTCCCAGGACGTCGGAACAAATTTTCGATTTTGGGTCGGGGAACCATTGGGGCGCTATACCCCCGTACCTCAAACCCATAAGTCAAGAACGGCAGCTTTAATGGAAAACAAAAAAGAAGCATCGGCATTTGTTATGTTACTATAAAATAAAACCAACCAGAGATAAAAATTCTAAAGTTAACATAAAAATAAACTTGCTTCCGTGAAGGTTACTAAAATGGGATGAAAACCCCTCATTTTGACCTCTGACCTGAACCATGGAGGAGCCATAGCCCCGTACCCATTAAACCATAGGTCATAGAGAAAAACCCATACCGGCAATGAATTTTCCATGTCCGCAAACCCCCATTTGAAACTTATCAGCCGCCCTAGACGTCAGAACAAATTCTCAAATTTTGGGTCACGGAAACTTTGGTGCGCCATATCTCCGTACCTCAAACCCCATAAGTCAAGAAACTCAGGAACTTTAATCGGAAAACAAAAAGAGGCATAGGCATTTATTATTTTACTATAAAATAAAACCATGCAGAGAAAAAAAATTCGAAAGTTAAGTTGAAGCAAAAAAATCGCACGGTGGTTACAAACCAAAGCATACCACCCTTTATAAACCCAAGGAAATGAAACAAAGCCAAGATCGGCAGGTAATTTGGAGATCACAACATCTAAACCATAATCATATTGAAAATTAAAACATGATTCAGCCTACTTCACTGTTAGCTTTACAAATATTCTGTGACTCAGTGGCAATCACTATCGGTTGTAATATTTCAAGACTTCGCATTTTATCAACCGTAACTTCACAATGTAATGAAACGGACGTAATCGAAACGGTAGGAACATGTATTTTTATGATTTCATGTTAATATATCAAAAAAAGATTTAAAGTTTGCCCCTTCACCCGGTTGGAGCCACCTGGCAAAATTTTAGCTTGCCCTGGTAAAAGTACATCCAAGTTGAATATCAACCGTAACTTCACAATGTAATGAAACGGACGTAATCGAAACGGTAGGAACATGTATTTTTATGATTTCATGTTAATATATAAAAAAAGATTTAAAGTTTAACCTTTAACCCGGTTGGATCCACCTGCCAAAATTTTAGCTTGCCCTGGTAAAAATACATCCAAGTTGAATATCAACCGTAACTTCACAATGTAATGAAACGGACGTAATGGAAACGGTAAGAACATGTATTTTTATGATTTCATATTAATATATCAAAAAAAAGATTTATAGTGTACCCTTTAACCCGGTTGGAGCCACCTGGCAAAATTTTAGCTTGCCCTGGTAAAAATACATCCAAGTTGAATATCAACCGTAACTTCACAATGTAATGAAACGGACGTAATGGAAACGGTAAGAACATGTATTTTTATGATTTCATATTAATATATCAAAAAACGATTTAAAGTGTACCCTTTCACCCGGTTGGAGCCACCTGGCAAAATTTTTGCTTGCCCTGGTAAAAATACATCCAAGTTGAATATCAACCGTAACTTCACAATGTAATGAAACGGACGTAATCGAAACGGTAGGAACATGTATTTTTATGATTTCATGTTAATATATGAAAAAAAGATTTAAAGTTTAACCTTTAACCCGGTTGGAGCCACCTGCCAAAATTTTAGCTTGCCCTGGTAAAAATACATCCAAGTTGAATATCAACCGTAACTTCACAATGTAATGAAACGGACGTAATGGAAACGGTAAGAACATGTATTTTTATGATTTCATATTAATTATCAAAAAAAAAAGATTTAAAGTGTACCCTTTAACCCGGTTGGAGCCACCTGGCAAAATTTTAGCTTGCCCTGGTAAAAATACATCCAAGTTGAATATCAACCGTAACTTCACAATGTAATGAAACGGACGTAATCGAAACAGTAAGAACGTGTATTTTTATGATTTCATATTTATATATTAAAAAAAAGATTTAAAGTGTACCCTTTAACCCGGTTGGAGCCACCTGGCAAAATTTTTAGCTTGCCCTGGTAAAAATACATCCAAGTTGAATATCAACCGTAATTTCACAATGTAATGAAACGGCAAGAACATGTATTTTTATGATTTCATATTAATATATCAAAAAAAGATTTAAAGTGTACCCTTTAACCCGGTTGGAGCCACCTGGCAAAATTTTAGCTTGTCCTGGTAAAAATACATCCAAGTTGAATATCAACCGTAACTTCACAATGTAATCGAAACGGTAAGAACATGTATTTTTATGATTTCATATTAATATATCAAAAAAAGATTTAAAGTGTACCCTTTAACCCGGTTGGAGCCACCTGGCAAAATTTTAGCTTGTCCTCTTAAAAATACATCCAAGTTGAATATCAACCGTAACTTCACAATGTAATGAAACGGACGTAATCGAAACGGTAAGAACATGTATTTTTATGATTTCATGTTAATATATCAAAAAAAAGATTTAAAGTTTACCCTTTAACCCGGTTGGAGCCACCTGGCAAAATTTTAGCTTATCCTGATAAAAATACATCCAAGTTGAATATCAACCGTAACTTCACAATGTAATGAAACGGACGTAATCGAAACGGTAAGAACATGTATTTTTATGATTTCATATTAATATATCAAAAAAAATATTTAAAGTGTACCCTTTCTTTCCCCTTTTTGCTTGCCCTGGTTCTTCTCCTCTCTCCGCTTTGGCTGTTTTTTTTTTTGTCTTTAACCCGGTTGGAGCCACCTGGCAAAATTTTAGCTTGCCCCTGGTAAAAATACATCCAAGTTGAATATCAACCGTAACTTCACAATGTAATGAAACGGGTGTTTGTGGGGGTTGTGTGTGGGCGTGTCTCGAAGCGGGGGGAATATGTTTTTTTGTTTTCTCATTTTTATATAAAAAAAAATTTTTAGTTTTTACTTTTTACCCCTTGGGGACCCCTCCCAAAATATTTGATTTCCCCCGGGTAAATACATCCAAGTTGAATATCAACCGTAACTTCACAATGTAATGAAACGGACGTAATCGAAACGGTAAGAACATGTATTTTTATGATTTCATATTAATATATCAAAAAAAAATTTAAAGTGTACCCTTTAACCCGGTTGGAGCCACCTGGCAAAATTTTAGCTTGCCCTGGTAAAAATACATCCAAGTTGAATATCAACCGTAACTTCACAATGTAATGAAACGGACGTAATCGAAACGGTAAGAACGTGTATTTTTATGATTTCATATTTATATATTAAAAAAAAGATTTAAAGTGTACCCTTTAACCCAGTTGGAGCCACCTGGCAAAATTTTTAGCTTGCCCTGGTAAAAATACATCCAAGTTGAATAGCAACCGTAATTTCACAATGTAATGAAACGGCAAGAACATGTATTTTTATGATTTCATATTAATATATCAAAAAAGATTTAAAGTGTACGCTTTAACCCGGTTGGAGCCACCTGGCAAAATTTTAGCTTGTCCTGGTAAAAATACATCCAAGTTGAATATCAACCGTAACATCAAAATGTAATCGAAACGGTAAGAACATGTATTTTTATGATTTCATATTAATATATAAAAAAAAGATTTAAAGTGTACCCTTTAACCCGGTTGGAGCCACCTGGCAAAATTTTAGCTTGTCCTCTTAAAAATACATCCAAGTTGAATATCAACCGTAACTTCACAATGTAATGAAACGGACGTAATCGAAACGGTAAGAACATGTATTTTTATGATTTCATGTTAATATATAAAAAAAAAAGATTTAAAGTTTACCCTTTAACCCGGTTGGATCCACCTGGCAAAATTTTAGCTTGTCCTGATAAAAATACATCCAAGTTGAATATCAACCGTAACTTCACAATGTAATGAAACGGACGTAATCGAAACGGTAAGAACATGTATTTTTATGATTTCATATTAATATATCAAAAAAAATATTTAAAGTGTACCCTTTAACCCGGTTGGAGCCACCTGGCAAAATTTTAGCTTGCCCTGGTAAAAATACATCCAAGTTGAATATCAACCGTAACTTCACAATGTAATGAAACGGACGTTATCGAAACGGTAAGAACATGTATTTTTATGATTTCATATTAATATATAAAAAAAAGATTTAAAGTGTACCCTTTAACCCGGTTGGAGCCACCTGGCAAAATTTTAGCTTGCCCTGGTAAAAATACATCCAAGTTGAATATCAACCGTAACTTCACAATGTAATGAAACGGACGTAATCGAAACGGTAGGAACATGTATTTTTATGATTTCATGTTAATATATAAAAAAAGATTTAAAGTTTAACCTTTAACCCGGTTGGATCCACCTGCCAAAATTTTAGCTTGCCCTGGTAAAAATACATCCAAGTTGAATATCAACCGTAACTTCACAATGTAATGAAACGGACGTAATGGAAACAGTAAGAACATGTATTTTTATGATTTCATATTAATATATCAAAAAAAGATTTAAAGTGTACCCTTTAACCCGGTTGGAGCCACCTGGCAAAATTTTAGCTTGTCCTGGTAAAAATACATCCAAGTTGAATATCAACCGTAACTTCACAATGTAATCGAAACGGTAAGAACATGTATTTTTATGATTTCATATTAATATAAAAAAAAAAGATTTAAAGTGTACCCTTTAAACCGGCTTGGACCACCTGGCAAAATTTTAGCTTGTCCTCTAAAAATAAAAAACATCCAAGTTGAATATCAACCGTAACTTCACAATGTAATGAAACGGACGTAATCGAAACGGTAAGAACATGTATTTTTATCATTTCATGTTAATATATCAAAAAAGAAGATTTAAAGTTTACCCTTTAACCCGGTTGGATCCACCTGGCAAAATTTTAGCTTGTCCTGGTAAAAATACATCCAAGTTGAATATCAACCGTAACTTCACAATGTAATGAAACGGACGTAATCGAAACGGTAAGAACATGTATTTTTATGATTTCATATTAATATATCAAAAAAAATATTTAAAGTGTACCCTTTAACCCGGTTGGAGCCACCTGGCAAAATTTTAGCTTGCCCTGGTAAAAATACATCCAAGTTGAATATCAACCGTAACTTCACAATGTAATGAAACGGACGTTATCGAAACGGTAAGAACATGTATTTTTATGATTTCATATTAATATATAAAAAAAAGATTTAAAGTGTACCCTTTAACCCGGTTGGAGCCACCTGGCAAAATTTTAGCTTGCCCTGGTAAAAATACATCCAAGTTGAATATCAACCGTAACTTCACAATGTAATGAAACGGACGTAATCGAAACGGTAGGAACATGTATTTTTATGATTTCATGTTAATATATAAAAAAAGATTTAAAGTTTAACCTTTAACCCGGTTGGATCCACCTGCCAAAATTTTAGCTTGCCCTGGTAAAAATACATCCAAGTTGAATATCAACCGTAACTTCACAATGTAATGAAACGGACGTAATGGAAACTGTAAGAACATGTATTTTTATGATTTCATATTAATATATCAAAAAAAAAAAAGATTTAAAGTGTACCCTTTAACCCGGTTGGAGCCACCTGGCAAAATTTTAGCTTGCCCTGGTAAAAATACATCCAAGTTGAATATCAACCGTAACTTCACAATGTAATGAAACGGACGTAATGGAAACGGTAAGAACATGTATTTTTATGATTTCATATTAATATATCAAAAAAAAGATTTAAAGTGTACCCTTTAACCCGGTTGGAGCCACCTGGCAAAATTTTAGCTTGCCCTGGTAAAAATACATCCAAGTTGAATATCAACCGTAACTTCACAATGTAATGAAACGGACGTAATGGAAACGGTAAGAACATGTATTTTTATGATTTCATGTTAATATATAAAAAAAAGATTTAAAGTTTAACCTTTAACCCGGTTGGAGCCACCTGCCAAAATTTTAGCTTGCCCTGGTAAAAATACATCCAAGTTGAATATCAACCGTAACTTCACAATGTAATGAAACGGACGTAATGGAAACGGTAAGAACATGTATTTTTATGATTTCATATTAATATATCAAAAAAAAGATTTAAAGTGTACCCTTTAACCCGGTTGGAGCCAGCTGGCAAAATTTTAGCTTGCCCTGGTAAAAATACATCCAAGTTGAATATCAACCGTAACTTCACAATGTAATGGGTCTCGAAACGGTAAGAACGTGTATTTTTATGATTTCATATTAATATAACAAAAAAAGATTTAAAGTGTACCCTTTAACCCGGTTGGAGCCACCTGGCAAAATTTTAGCTTGACATCGTAAAAATACATCCAAGATGAATATCAACCGTAACTTCACAATGTAATAAACGGACGTTATCGAAACGGTAAGAACATGTATTTTTATGATTTCATGTTAATATATCAAAAAAAGATTTAAAGTGTACCCTTTAACCCGGTTGGAGCCACCTGGCAAAATTTTAGCTTGTCCTCTTAAAAATACATCCAAGTTGAATATCAACCGTAACTTCACAATGTAATGAAACGGACGTAATCGAAACGGTAAGAACATGTATTTTTATGATTTCATATTAATATATCAAAAAAAATATTTAAAGTGTACCCTTTAACCCGGTTGGAGCCACCTGGCAAAATTTTAGCTTGCCCTGGTAAAAATACATCCAAGTTGAATATCAACCGTAACTTCACAATGCAATGAAACGGACGTTATCGAAACGGTAAGAACATGTATTTTTATGATTTCATATTAATATATAAAAAAAAGATTTAAAGTGTACCCTTTAACCCGGTTGGAGCCACCTGGCAAAATTTTAGCTTGCCCTGGTAAAAATACATCCAAGTTGAATATCAACCGTAACTTCACAATGTAATGAAACGGACGTAATCGAAACGGTAGGAACATGTATTTTTATGATTTCATGTTAATATAAAAAAAAAGATTTAAAGTTTAACCTTTAACCCGGTTGGAGCCACCTGCCAAAATTTAAGCTTTCCATTTTAAAAATACATCCAAGTATAATATAAACCGTAAATACACAATGTATTGAAACCGACGAAATGGTAAAGGTATGAACAAGTTTTTTTAGGATTTCTTATTAATATATCAAAAAAAGATTTAAAGTGTACCCTTTTACCCGGTTGGAGCCACCTGGCAAAATTTTAGCTTGCCCTGGTAAAAATACATCCAAGTTGAATATCAACCGTAACTTCACAATGTAATGAAACGGACGTAATGAAACGGTAAGAACGTGTATTTTTATGATTTCATATTTATATATTAAAAAAAAGATTTAAAGTGTACCCTTTAACCCGGTTGGAGCCACCTGGCAAAATTTTTAGCTTGCCGTGGTAAAAATACATCCAAGTTGAATATCAACCGTAATTTCACAATGTAATGAAACGGCAAGAACATGTATTTTTATGATTTCATATTAATATATCAAAAAAAAGATTTAAAGTGTACCCTTTAACCCGGTTGGAGCCAGCTGGCAAAATTTTAGCTTGCCCTGGTAAAAATACATCCAAGTTGAATATCAACCGTAACTTCACAATGTAATGAAACGGACGTAATCGAAACGGTAAGAACGTGTATTTTTATGATTTCATATTAATATATCAAAAAAGATTTAAAGTGTACCCTTTAACCCGGTTGGAGCCACCTGGCAAAATTTTAGCTTGTCCTGGTAAAAATACATCCAAGTTGAATATCAACCGTAACTTCACAATGTAATCGAAACGGTAAGAACATGTATTTTTATGATTTCATATTAATATATAAAAAAAAGATTTAAAGTGTACCCTTTAACCCGGTTGGAGCCACCTGGCAAAATTTTAGCTTGTCCTCTTAAAAATACATCCAAGTTGAATATCAACCGTAACTTCACAATGTAATGAAACGGACGTAATCGAAACGGTAAGAACATGTATTTTTATGATTTCATGTTAATATATCAAAAAAAAAAGATTTAAAGTTTACCCTTTAACCCGGTTGGAGCCACCTGGCAAAATTTTAGCTTGTCCTGATAAAAATACATCCAAGTTGAATATCAACCGTAACTTCACAATGTAATGAAACGGACGTAATCGAAACGGTAAGAACATGTATTTTTATGATTTCATATTAATATATCAAAAAAATATTTAAAGTGTACCCTTTAACCCGGTTGGAGCCACCTGGCAAAATTTTAGCTTGCCCTGGTAAAAATACATCCAAGTTGAATATCAACCGTAACTTCACAATGCAATGAAACGGACGTTATCGAAACGGTAAGAACATGTATTTTTATGATTTCATATTAATATATAAAAAAAAGATTTAAAGTGTACCCTTTAACCCGGTTGGAGCCACCTGGCAAAATTTTAGCTTGCCCTGGTAAAAATACATCCAAGTTGAATATCAACCGTAACTTCACAATGTAATGAAACGGACGTAATCGAAACGGTAGGAACATGTATTTTTATGATTTCATGTTAATATATAAAAAAAAGATTTAAAGTTTAACCTTTAACCCGGTTGGAGCCACCTGCCAAAATTTTAGCTTGCCCTGGTAAAAATACATCCAAGTTGAATATCAACCGTAACTTCACAATGTAATGAAACGGACGTAATCGAAACGGTAAGAACATGTATTTTTATGATTTCATATTAATATATCAAAAAAAAATTTAAAGTGTACCCTTTAACCCGGTTGGAGCCACCTGGCAAAATTTTAGCTTGCCCTGGTAAAAATACATCCAAGTTGAATATCAACCGTAACTTCACAATGTAATGAAACGGACGTAATCGAAACGGTAAGAACGTGTATTTTTATGATTTCATATTTATATATTAAAAAAAAGATTTAAAGTGTACCCTTTAACCCGGTTGGAGCCACCTGGCAAAATTTTTAGCTTGCCGTGGTAAAAATACATCCAAGTTGAATATCAACCGTAATTTCACAATGTAATGAAACGGCAAGAACATGTATTTTTATGATTTCATATTAATATATCAAAAAAAGATTTAAAGTGTACCCTTTAACCCGGTTGGAGCCACCTGGCAAAATTTTAGCTTGTCCTGGTAAAAATACATCCAAGTTGAATATCAACCGTAACTTCACAATGTAATCGAAACGGTAAGAACATGTATTTTTATGATTTCATATTAATATATCAAAAAAAGATTTAAAGTGTACCCTTTAACCCGGTTGGAGCCACCTGGCAAAATTTTAGCTTGTCCTCTTAAAAATACATCCAAGTTGAATATCAACCGTAACTTCACAATGTAATGAAACGGACGTAATCGAAACGGTAAGAACATGTATTTTTATGATTTCATGTTAATATATCAAAAAAAAAAGATTTAAAGTTTACCCTTTAACCCGGTTGGAGCCACCTGGCAAAATTTTAGCTTGTCCTGATAAAAATACATCCAAGTTGAATATCAACCGTAACTTCACAATGTAATGAAACGGACGTAATCGAAACGGTAAGAACATGTATTTTTATGATTTCATATTAATATATCAAAAAAAATATTTAAAGTGTACCCTTTAACCCGGTTGGAGCCACCTGGCAAAATTTTAGCTTGCCCTGGTAAAAATACATCCAAGTTGAATATCAACCGTAACTTCACAATGTAATGAAACGGACGTTATCGAAACGGTAAGAACATGTATTTTTATGATTTCATATTAATATATAAAAAAAGATTTAAAGTGTACCCTTTAACCCGGTTGGAGCCACCTGGCAAAATTTTAGCTTGCCCTGGTAAAAATACATCCAAGTTGAATATCAACCGTAACTTCACAATGTAATGAAACGGACGTAATCGAAACGGTAGGAACATGTATTTTTATGATTTCATGTTAATATATAAAAAAAAGATTTAAAGTTTAACCTTTAACCCGGTTGGAGCCACCTGCCAAAATTTTAGCTTGCCCTGGTAAAAATACATCCAAGTTGAATATCAACCGTAACTTCACAATGTAATGAAACGGACGTAATCGAAACGGTAGGAACATGTATTTTTATGATTTCATATTAATATATCAAAAAAGATTTAAAGTGTACCCTTTAACCCGGTTGAAGCCACCTGGCAAAATTTTAGCTTGCCCTGGTAAAAATACATCCAAGTTGAATATCAACCGTAACTTCACAATGTAATGAAACAGACGTAATCGAAACGGTAAGAACATGTATTTTTATGATTTCATATTAATATATCAAAAAAAGATTTAAAGTGTACCCTTTAACCCGGTTGGAGCCACCTGGCAAAATTTTAGCTTGCCCTGGTAAAAAATACATATAAGTTGAAATAAAACTTTTCACATTTTCAACAAAGTCTGAGGTTAAAAATTTTATTTTATTTCGCAAAAAAAAGTGAGTGAAAACCTGGTTTTAATCTCAACAGAGACATCTTTGCGCTGTTTATGAGGCCATTTTTAGCGATATTCAGTTTGGAAAATTTGTGGATTTCTGCGCCTGCTTCGTCCCCAATTCACCCAAATTTAGTTCCGTAGCGAAATACGCGCCCCACAGTTCCGCACCAAGGTCCCCGGCTAGTTGTCTGTGGCTAAATTTTTAGTAATTGGAGAAGCCTAATCCACAGACATATTTTTCCAATGTTGATTACAAATTATTGATCCGTTATATAAAATGGGTCAAGTGAGTTATTATAAAGTGATATAACTGGCCATACTTTCAGCCAACGTTAGCAAAAGCTTGTTATAATAGTTTCGACAAGCAACAAAAGTACATGTATATATAAGCGCCGTACGGTCAGTATCGCTCCATCAACAATCCAATACAGTGTACACCGTTGAGTGCTTCTTGTCAAACAATCCCGCCCAAACTGGTCCTAATTGATACCAAATGGATAAGGATTCCGCAGTGAACCAACTATAAACGTTGAGTGCTTCTTGTCAAACAATCCCGCCCAAACTGGTCCTAATTGATACCAAATGGATAAGGATTCCGCAGTGAACCAACTATAAACGTTGAGTGCTTCTTGTCAAACAATCCCGCCCAAACTGGTCCTAATTGATACCAAATGGATAAGGATTCCGCAGTGAACCAACTATAAACGTTGAGTGCTTCTTGTCAAACAATCCCGCCCAAACTGGTCCTAATTGATACCAAATGGATAAG
>JASANE010018497.1:0-15181 GCA_030248225.1 Trileptium ribeirensis | reverse complement strand
CGTTCGTTAGGTTCATCTATTCTATTGCTCATGGAGGAGTGATCCTGCCGGGGCGGCAAGGGAAAAAATGGTACTAAAATTACAGCGATTAGAGAGAGTAGTGGCTACGGAAGGGGCGCTTCTGCCGGTTGTCCCGAGTTAACGGGGCGGCGGACCGTGACCCGCCGGGTACTTTTGGAAATGTTTCATCGAGACGAATCCAATGAGGGGCAGCTCGCCCCTTTTGGAGTTGAGATAAAAATCTCGAGTTATCGGTGCCCGTCAGTAGTTGGCAACAGCATTTTAGGCACCTTTGAGTGACTACAGCGAGTCAGCGGGGATCCGGGCGGAAGTCCGGCGCACATCTTTGAACTCAACTAGTCACTATCAACAAAACGAGGGGTCGCATGCACCGGTTCAAAGGTGCGGTAAGACAACGAGGATGTCGGAAGGTGGGGTTTGTATTAGTCGCATACTACAACGGGGCTAAGGAAACGAAGCGATTTTACCTGAAAGAGTCATCCAAGGGACACACACATATATACATATTATATATATAGTTATATGGTCTGTAATGAATATAGGGAGAGTGACAGTCCGGATTCTGCTTTGACAATCCAACTTAGCGTAAGTAGCGATTGTCTTTACACGTTACAAGCGAGGTCCAGGCATTGTCCTGGGTGATTCGATTTAGACCAATAGTCCCCACAACACTCTACCAACATGCTCCGGTTATTTTCCGGATCCTGGTACAGTAGACGGTTACGGGCCGTCAAATCAACCCGACATCTGTCGTCCTTTATAATCGCGAAAGCTACCGAACGTATGATCTCAGCTTGTTGCGACTTGTTGTTTTCCGTCACCATTACTTAGTATACAACTAAAACCAAGTAAACTTAATATTTTTGATTTCGGTCTTAATAAACTTGGTGACTCGAACGTGCAGCCAGGGGCCTCCTATTCGCGGACGGTCATAACCGTCAAAGTTTTTTACGCAGAGCGGCGGCCGATTGGGGTTTCGGCGTGATTCCTGATTTCTGCCGGGGGGAATCCATGCTCGGTCTGACGAGTTGGTTGAAACGGTTTAATTTTCCTTATTGCGGTCAGACACCTACACTCGTGCCGGGTAGAGTTTAACAACAATGTCGGATATTTACAGGGCATCATCCATAATAGTGTTACGAAAAGAACCATACATGATACATACGGTACAGTTACGACATGTTAGAAGAACTCACAAATGGTACATCCGGCATGGTTATAACATTTTATAAAAAGAACATATAAATGATACTTACGGCACGGTTATGACATTTTATAAAAGAACCATAAATGATAAATACGGCATGGTTATGACATTTTATAAAAGAACCATAAATGATAAATACGACATGGTTATGACATTTTATAAAATAACCATAAATGATAGATACGGCATGGTTATGACAGTTTATAAAAGAATCATAAATGATTAATACGGCGTTTCATAAAAGAATCATGACTGCTATATCTGATAAAACGAACCATGGGTGTTCAGTTTATTTTGCAATGATCCTGTGCGATTCTAGAGCTGAAACCATGGAAATGCTCGTAACTGGGCCAGAACGGGCCTGTTACATCTCTTATAATTTTTAAATGGAAATATTTGTACTTAATTATACGGGTGGCGAATAAGTTGTTCTCTGCCTCAGATCTGGTTGCCAAAATAATTTGCACCGAGGTCTCGTGACTCAAGACCTCTCCAAAATTTAGCGCGAGCAGAACACCTTCGCAGAAGTGGCAGCAGAACGCATTCACTGCTTGGTAATTTTGCTGATTCGTATTTGAAACTAAGCACGTAATTTGTTAGGGCTCGGCCTGATCACGCTAACTGGTCAAATAACCAATCGGTCATTAAGTGTTTCATTCTAACCCTTGTTTGACGGACGCCGAGAATTTTTAAACCAAAAGTCCTCCTCCTATATTTTAAGGGGGAAAAGGACTTTTCACCTGGGGCTGAAAGATTTATTTGTTTGCTTTCGTGGGCTAATTTTTTATCTTTTGCTATGTCATACATACACTGATAGGCACAAGGTAATAGAATAGCACTACTGGTTAGATACACATATACACAGTGCAGTCCTTCGTTCACCCTAGGTGCATAGTCTTTGTATTATTGTCCCGGATTTCTTTTTGGGAGAGCTCCTCCCTCGTTACGAGGTTAGGCTCTCCACCCACTTGCGAAGGAAGCCAATATAAGGCTCCGCGACCTGAGGTTGCGCAGGTGGGTTATCGCTGGGGCCCGTTTCTTAGGCATCCGTCTCTAATAGCTCCGGCGGGTAGTGGGACATCGCTGCTTTCCGTGCCCTGTCCGGAAATTGGCGTTTAATGTCTTGAAACAAATGGGTGAATTCCTTAATCCATGCGCGCACATCGTCCTGACCAACGTCCCAGGCTGGTGGAGGGGACACAGTCACAGCTCGCGCTCCATCGCTCAATAAGTAATAGAAGGAACATATGTGCCGTCGCACGCGGCGCATAAATTTGCTCCGCGTGTCGAGGAGGCGGCCTTCGTGCGGTTTGGATCGCAGCGCCGCTCTGTATCCGCCAAGTATAATGACAGTTTTAGTTTGGGACGTGGCGATACATGTTGACATCCGAACCAAAAATTGGGTAGTGGCTCCGGGCCAGGCGATCGCGAACCATCCCTTCGATGCGGCCATCTTCACTAATGGTGCTACCATGTTGTCGCCCAGAATGAGTACCTTGGGCCAAGTGGCAACTCCGTGACGGATGAATGTCCGTATTTCCTCCAACAGGCGGCCCATGACGTTGTGACATGGCCGTGGACGCCGACCAAAGGCAATGCCTTCCGGTCCAAGACCGATTCCCCAGAATGAGTCAGTGCGATTTGCCTCGAGCATCTGGGCATGGCCGGTGGCGAGCAGTATGTTCTGGAATTTCGGAAGCTTGAATTTTTCCAGGAGCACCGTTCGCATGAGATGCGGAAGGACGGGGCGAAGGCGCTCCGTTGTTTCTGGATCAAGGAATTTGGATCTATTTCGTCGGGACATGGCTTTAACGTCTCGAGCTCCCATTTTGAGGTCGGATATATCCTGCCGAGCTTGTTACTCGTCGAATAGATAGGTGACGAGGAGCTGATAGCCTTTCTCCGTCGAGGCATATTCGATGGGATATTGTTCGATTGTTTGGCCCAACGGAGCCATATTTGATAATTCTGGCCACCGCGTGCCTCTAGAGAGGAACGTTTCGATAGGGGCGACGTAGCTGATAGTGCAAAATGGCACGCGTAGTTGAGAAATTTGCTCCATTTCTTTGGTTCATCGGTTGATGATTCCTGCAATAATATTCATCGCCATTAGTGGCGGTTCTTGAAGGCCGTTTGGTGCTCGAGCTCGAGTTTTCTGGGGAGATGTCTGGTGTGGCGTCAGCGCTACAACCGTCTTCCGTGAGACGGTTGTCGTGGGGTCGAACCACTTCCAGTCCAACGTCATCGGGTCGTAATTGTCGTTGTCCGTTATCTTCGACCGGTTCCAAGTCAGGATGCGTGGCTAGCATGTCTTCGATGTCCTAGTCGTCAAATATGTCTCTAAAAGGTTCGAACATGTCGTGCTGAGCACGAGCACTCCTAGATGAAGGGTTCATAGGCATGACAGGGTCACGATGTCGAGTAGGTGGACCAAAAGGCACGGTTTGTCGAGCTGGGGCTGGTGGTTGGGGTGCAGGCTCTCGGGGGATCATGCGCGGGATTACCACTCGAGCTTCGGCTCCGTGTGGTATATAGTCTTCGTACGCTCGACGGCGGTCCTTAGCCTGGCGATGTGGTTGGCGTCGAGTGGGTTTGGGAAGCTCTGTCCTCTCCCCTATCTTCTCAGCAGAAGGTCCCAACTCCGGAGATCCCTCTCTTTCCTCAGTAGAATGGTCAAGTTCGAAGCGGGGTCTTCGATTAGGTCCTGCTAAAAGTTTACTTGAGGGTATTTTGTCCTCCCAGTCTTCCCAACTAACATGCTGTTGAGCTTTGGCTGGATTCCCGGTGCTAGCTTTAGCGCGAGCGGGTCGAGCTAAAGTCCCTTTTATGGCGGAGGATGCGCTGCGCGGCGGCGCCTTCTTCCTCCCCCGGATAGAAGAACCCTCGGTTGACTCGCCTATGGTCGAGGTTGTCTCGCTGGCCGCAGGGGCGGGTTATGTTCGAGATCGTTTTGTTCTAACGCCCTCCGAAGATTCGGTGACTCTTTCTTGTCTCTTTCACTTGCCTCACGTCTCCTAGCCAAGCTTTCGACAAATTCTGCCACAATGTCGTCCGCGGCCGTTTGGGCCTCCGAGGGTGGGTGCTGTATGACAGGTCCTGACAAATATTCCACTAAATTGGTTGCATCCTGAAGTTCTCCTCGGGCACAGGCCTCTTCATCTTTGATTCTTTTCCTTTCCTCTAACGCCCATTCCCATTCTGCTTGTTGGTTTTGTCTCCTAGTGGTCCTGCGACCGAAGAAAGAAACATATGGGGTACCGGTTTCTTGTTCTGGTAGGGGTGATAACGCAACAGGGGTTATCCATTGGTGGGGTGGGGTCTTAGCATTACGTTCCGCTAGGGGCGAGAGTAAGGTTGGGATTGCCCACCTGTGTGGGGGCGTTGGGGAGTCCACAGTGTCGGGTGATGTATTCTCAGAAATTACGGATGATACTGGTTCACTAGCCGGTGGAGTGGTTTGGGCTGGTTTCCGTCGGGGCTTAGGCACGGGTTTTCGATTCGTGGCAGGTTCTACAGGAGGCTGGTTATAAACTGGGGTGGATTGCGTAGGTGGTGGTCTAGGGGGTGCCGAGTACGGTGTAATCCATTCGTCTGGGGTATACTCCTCTAACGTAGCTTCGAATCCTAATGGCATTAGTGGCGTGTGTGGAAGCGGCGTAGGTGGGGCGGAATATGCGTGGCGAGGTTTGGGATATCGTTGTTCATGCAACTCAGGAGGTTCACGATGGAGGTGGTGATGTACCGGTGGTTTGTCCGATTCGGTGACTAAGTGTTGTGAGTGGGGACTGCGGTAAGTTTGTGTAGCGGCTGCGGCGTGGCGTTGGGCAGGCGTAAGCGGCGAAGTCTGGACAGCATGTTCTACGGCTGAAGTTGGGGAGACAGCTTGTTCGGGCGTGTGAGGTGAGGGCTCGTCTGGATCTTGCGAAGATAGTAGTTCGACGAGACCTAAGTCGTCGACGTTAAATGGTCGTAGCGAGCGGCCATTGCCTGAGCGTGGCAGAGCTAGAGGTCTAGTTGGTTCCTCAGTTCTGACGGATCGCTCTTGTTCCCGAATGGTAACAGGGACAGTACGTCGTCTGTATTCTGGAAAGAATGAGCCTGGGGGTTTATCAAGCTCATAAGGCAGCTTAGCGGGGTCCTGTGTAGCGAGTACCTGCGACATAACGGGCCATTCGGTGTCGGAAGTTCTATCGGGATCACAAATAGGTCGCCTGTTTTGTTGCGGAGCTCCGGATGAACCTTGGGCTGGGGCCTGAAGGGCCAGCTGTTCTACTACAGCGCGGTGTATGTCTGCTTGAGCTTGTGTGCATTCTAAATTGGATTCTCCGATCTCTATGCTGGTTGTGTCAGATGCACCATCAATTTCCTGGCGCAGCCGGTCAACTGCCTTCTAGGTCGGCAGCCTGCAATTCCCTGGCAAAGTATTTGTCGGCGAGAATGGTTTCTCCTGGTTCTTGTAGTGCAGCCTCAATGTCAGCGGGGGGCACATTGAGCCATGTCCGGAAAACTACTTAGGCGTCTTTAACATGGTTTGGTGCGGTTTATATGGACTACGTGGTCAGAATCGTTGGGCTGTCCTGGGAGTTTGACGCAGATGCAGGGTAACATTAGCTTAGTGATTTGGTACGGTCTACACCATCTGCTTTCCAGTTTACGTGATAGACCAGGTGTCGTATAATATCGGTAGACCCACACATGATCGTTAACTCGGTAATCTCGGACCCTGATTTTGCGATATTTCCTATATTCTTTAGCAGACACCATAGAGCGATAGGCTCGATCTCTGATCGTGGCTAACCATCGTTGTACGTTAGCGCGGTAAGCTTCTGCTCCGGGATAGCGTCCCCAATCCGTTTGCGTCTCGCTTCCACGCAGTACGCGGGGTTCAAATCCGTGCATGAGCATGAAGGGTGGATAATGAGTGGAAGCGTGTACTGCTGAGTTGTAGGACATGATACAATAGGGTAGGACTTCGTCCCATGTAGTATGGTCATTCTCGGGTAAAGCTACTCTTAAGAGGAATAGTATAGTACGGTTAAAGCGCTCATTTCTCCATTTGCCTTCGGGTTGTAGCTTAAGGTTCCCTCTTGAATGTGCGTAGCCTAGCGGACAAGGCTTCCATGACTTCGGAAACGAAGCAACCTCCTCGGTCGGAAACTAATTCCTCGGGTGCGCCATAACGGCACACTACGTCTTCGACGAAAACTCGAGCTACACTCTTAGCTGTTTGGTCAGGCAGTGCGGCGGCGATGACTAACTTAGTGAATTGGTTGATGAAGGCAATAACATACCGATTTCCTTTACGGGACACAACCCGCGTGTCCAATATGTCGACGAACATGCGGTGCATAGGGGCACTAGCCAATGGGTTATCGCCGAGCGCGGCTCGGACGTTTTGTGGTAAATTCCTTGATCGCTGGCAAAGTACACAACGTTTTACGTACTCCTCGACGTCCTTACCCATAGTCTCCGAGTAATAGAATTGTTTGAGTTTGCTTAGTAGACGATCCCGACCTGGGTGTCTACCAAATAAAGTGTCGTGTTCGTGTTTGATTATTTGTCGTATAAGTAGTCTTGGCACACACAGTTTAGGCCTGTGGTCGTTTGGCATGATGGGATGTAAGTAAAGAATGGCAGTGTTGGGGCAGAGACGGTAATGATGGGCTTCTAATTTGAGGGCAGTCGCTGCCTTTTCGTCAGCTGGTGACTGTCGAGTATGTAAGTACCACCATATGGGTCCAAATTGTTTGTCTCGACGTTGGATGTAGGGTAGGTAATTGAGAAGATTTCTCCCCTCATATTGTTGAAAGTGTGGTAAGTATATGTGTTCACCAGTGTCGTACACCTGTTCGGGGCGTTGTAAACATACTCGCGGTCCGCAGGCATAAGCGACTCTAATTAAAGTATCGAGCTCCTCGACCTCTGGTAAACCACCGTATCTCTTCCTAGCAGTCGTCGGTAGTGTCCGGGGTCTAGTGGGTTCAGGTGTACCAGCAGTGGCACGGGTTGAGCTTTCGCTTGCAGCGCCAGGGGCGGGCGGTGTCGGAGCAGTCGGGGGTTCTTGGGGCGACGTAGGTCTAACGAATGGGCCAGGGGCCGACGAAGGTCCAGGGGTTGGCTCGGCAGCGAGTTCTTGGGCTGGGGCCGGTCCAGTCGGTTGTCCGGGAGCGGTCGAGCGCCTCCAGGGCACTTTGACTCCTTCAGGCCATGGGTCGTCAATGTCTCCACAGAAAATGAAACGCGTTGGGTCCGGAAGAGGATCATAGCCGGGTACTCCGAACATACGGTAGAAGCGTTCTCTAACGTACTCGGGTGGGAGGTTAACGGAAGCGTCTGGGGAAGTCCCATTAATTGTCGCATATAATATCAGTTGATATGCCACAAAACACCCAATAACCTCCGTTTTCATTAAGGAGGGTGATTTACCAAGATAAAAATGGCAGAGAAATTACTCTCTATAAATATAATATTAGTTAATATGCCACAAAACATCCAATAGTCTCCGCTTTTATTAAGGAGGGTGATATACCGAGATAAAAATGGCAAAAAGTTTCTCTCTATAAATATAATATCAGTTAATATGCTATAAAACACCCAATAACCTCCGTTTTCATTAACGAGGGTGATGTACCAAGATAAAAATGGCAGAGAAATTACTCTATATAAATGTAATATCAGTTAATATGCCACAAAACACCCAATAACCTCCGTTTTTATTAAGGAGGGTGATTACCAAGATAAAAATGGCAGAGAAATTACTCTCTATAAATATAATATTAGTTAATATGCCACAAAACACCCAATAGTCTCCGCTTTTATTAAGGAGGGTGATGTACCGAGATAAAAATGGCAGAGAAATTACTCTCTATAAATATAATATCAGTTAATATCCCACAAAACACCCAATAACCTCCGCTTTCATTAAGGAGGGTGATGTACCGAGTAAAAATGGCAGAGAAATTACTCTCTATAAATATAATATCAATTAATATGCCACAAAACACCCAATAGTCTCCGCTTTTATTAAGGAGGGTGATGTACCGAGATAAAAATGGCTTGGAAATTACTATCTATAAATATAATATCAGTTAATATCCCATAAAACACCCAATAACCGCCACATTCATTAAGGAGGGTGATGTACCGAGATAAGAATGGCTTGGAAATTACTCTCTATAAATATAATATCAGTTGATATGCCACAAAACACCCAATAACCTCCGTTTTCATTAAGGAGGGTGATTTACCATGATAAAAATGGCAGAGAAATTACTCTCTATAAATATAATATTAGTTAATATGCCACAAAACACCCAATAGTCTCCGCTTTTATTAAGGAGAGTGATATACCGAGATAAAAATGGCAAAAAATTTCTCTCTATAAATATAATATCAGTTAATATGCTACAAAACACCCAATAACCTCCGTTTTCATTAAGGAGGGTGATGTACCAAGATAAAAATGGCAGAGAAATTACTCTCTATAAATATAATATCAGTTAATATCCCACAAAACACCCAATAACCTCCGCTTTCATTAAGGAGGGTGATGTACCGAGATAAAAATGGCAGAGAAATTACTCTCTGTAAATATAATATCAGTTTATATGCCACAAAACACCCAATAACCTCCGTTTTTATTAAGGAGGGTGATTTACCAAGATAAAAATGGTAGAGAAATTACTCTCTATAAATATAATATTAGTTAATATGCCGCAAAACACCCAATAACCTCCGCTTTCATTAAGGAGGGTGATGTACCGAGATAAAAATGGCATTGAAATTACTCTATATAAATATAATATCAGTTAATATGCCACAAAACACCCAATAGTCTCAGATTTTATTAAGGAGTGTGATGTACCGAGATAAAAATGGCAGAGAAATTACTCTCTATCAGATATTAATTATAGTTAATATCCCACAAAACACCCAATAACCTCCGCTTTCATTAAGGAGGGTGATATACCGAGATAAAAATGGCTTGGAAATTACTCTTTATAAATATAATATCAGTTGATATGCCACAAAACACCCAATAACCTCCGTTTTCATTAAGGAGGGTGATTTACCAAGATAAAAATGGCAGAGAAATTACTCTCTATAAATATAATATTAGTTAATATGCCACAAAACACCCAATAGTCTCCGCTTTTATTAAGGAGGGTGATATACCGAGATAAAAATGGCAAAAAATTTCTCTCTATAAATATAATATCAGTTAATATGCTACAAAACACCCAATAACCTCCGTTTTCATTAAGGAGGGTGATGTACCAAGATAAAAATGGCAGAGAAATTACTCTCTATAAATATAATATTAGTTAATATGCCACAAAACACCCAATAACCTCCGCTTTCATTAAGGAGGGTGATGTACCGAGATAAAAATGGCAGAGAAATTACTCTCTATAAATATAATATCAGTTAATATGCCACAAAACACCCAATAGTCTCCGCTTTTATTAAGGAGGGTGATGTACCGAGATAAAAATGGCAGAGAAATTACTCTCTATAAATATAATATCAGTTAATATCCCACAAAACACCCAATAACCTCCGCTTTCATTAAGGAGGGTGATATACCGAGATAAAAATGGCAGAGAAATTACTCTCTATAAATATAATATTAGTTAATATGCCACAAAACACCCAATAGTCTCCGCTTTTATTAAGGAGGGTGATATACCGAGATAAAAATGGCAAAAAATTTCTCTCTATAAATATAATATCAGTTAATATGCTACAAAACACCCAATCACCTCCGTTTTCATTAAGGAGGGTGATGTACCAAGATAAAAATGGCAGAGAAATTACTCTCTATAAATATAATATCAGTTAATATGCCACAAACACCCAATAACCTCCGTTTTCATTAAGGAGGGTGATTTACCAAGATAAAAATGGCAGAGAAATTACTCTCTATAAATATAATATTAGTTAATATGCCACAAAACACCCAATAGTCTCCGCTTTTATTAAGGAGGGTGATGTACCGAGATAAAAATGGCAGAGAAATTACTCTCTATAAATATAATATCAGTTAATATGCCACAAAACACCCAATAGTCTCCGCTTTTATTAAGGAGGGTGATGTACCGAGATAAAAATGGCAGAGAAATTACTCTCTATAAATATAATATCAGTTAATATGCCACAAAACACCCAATAGTCTCCGCTTTTATTAAGGAGGGTGATGTACCGAGATAAAAATGGCAGAGAAATTACTCTCTATAAATATAATATCAGTTAATATCCCACAAAACACCCAATAACCTCCGCTTTCATTAAGGAGGGTGATGTACCGAGATAAAAATGGCTTGGAAATTACTCTCTATAAATATAATATCAGTTGATATGCCACAAAACACCCAATAACCTCCGTTTTCATTAAGGAGGGTGATTTACCAAGATAAAAATGGCAGAGAAATTACTCTCTATAAATATAATATTAGTTAATATGCCACAAAACACCCAAAGTCTCCGCTTTTATTAAGGAGGGTGATATACCGAGATAAAAATGGCAAAAAAATTTCTCTCTATAATTATAATATCAGTTAATATGCCACAAAACACCCAATAACCTCCGTTTTCATTAAGGAGGGTGATGTACTAAGATAAAAATGGCAGAGAAATTACTCTCTATAAATATAATATCAGTTAATATCCCACAAAACACCCAATAGTCTCCGCTTTTATTAAGGATGGTGATGTACCGAGAAAAAATGTTTACTCTACCGCGGAATTTTCATGTATTCCAGTTTTCTGATCCAAAATGAAATCAAAAAATGTCATTATAAAAATGTTCTAACAATTGAGCAGTTGTGTATTAATTGTAAAAATACTCTTATCTCTAAAAAATACAGGATCTCTCAGTCCTAACCGGTCCGGGACCGTGTTCTATTCCCTCAGTTATCAGCAATGGTTATTGCTGTTGCGTTTCGAACGCCTGCGACAAAATCGTCGTCACCTCGCCACATCGGCTGTAACTGCGGTAATATTTTAGATGGCGAGCGGGGTACCTTGCTGTTGCTTATTGATTTCCAGGCGTAATCCAGTATTTGCTGGCTGGACAGCAAATAAGATCTCTCAGTACTAACTGGTCTGGGACAGTGTTCTATTCCAGCAGTTATCTGTAAGAGTGTTATTGCTGTTGCGTGTTGAGCGCCTGCGACAAAATCGTCGTCACCTCGCCACATCGGCTGTAACTGCGGTAATATTTTAGATGGCGAGCGGGGATCCGTGCTATTGCTTATTAATTTCCAAGTGTAATCCAGTATTTGCTGGCTGGACAGCAAACAATATCTCTCAGTACTAACTGGTCCGGGACACTGTTCTATTCCCGCAGTTATCTGTAAGAATGTTATTGCTGTTGCGTGTTGAGCGCCTGCGACAAAATCGTCGTCACCTTGCCACATCGGCTGTAACTGCGGTAATATTTTAGATGGCGAGCGGGGAACCGTGCTATTGCTTATTAATTTCCAAGTGTAATCCAGTATTTGCTGGCTGGACAGCAAACAATATCTCTCAGTACTAACTGGTCTGGGACAGTGTTCTATTCCAGCAGTTATCTGTAAGAGTGTTATTGCTGTTGCGTGTTGAGTGCCTGCGACATTCATGCAGCTTGTAACATGGTAACAAATCGATAGGCAAACTGCATTTCACTTTTCTAGTTTTTATAATTTTAATTTAGTTTTTCCATTGATTCATTTAGACTTCGGTACTCAAACAAACGATGTATACCTTGCCGGGTCTTCATCTTTTGGCTTACTATTCCAGTGTTCGGTCGACTTTGCAACTACGAACGCCCAAAGGCAAAATGTGGTAAAAACAAAACAGCACCTCCGTTTCTCAGGCGAAATCGTCGCTGAAATATCTCTCGTGGATATTTTCACCGCCGTACTGTAAATAATGTCATTGGCACAAATGATGAGTAATAATAAGCGAGGAAGAAAGTACTATTAGCCGATGTCTGTTTACACTCGAGTGGTTGTTGTTAACTTTACCAACCCTCTAACTTGTTGCGAGGCAATTGACGAAATATATGCATGAAAACATCCACGAGTGATCATACATTGGACCAGCCGGGATTCGAACCCGGATCTTCTAGCTTGCAAGACTAGCGCGCTACCATTACACTACAGGACCCGATCACAGCGTCTTCAGCTACGCTGTATATGCTAGCGTAGTGAGATGCTACATAACTCCCCTGTCGAGTCGCGGAGCGAGCGTGCGTTTAGTTCTAGCTGTGTTGACAATCTCCCTGCATAGGATCACGTCGGGTTCACGAATTGAAAAGATCCACGAGTGATCATACATTGGACCAGCCGGGATTCGAACCCGGATCTCTAGCTTGCAAGACTAGCGCGCTACCATTACACCACAGGCCCCGATCACAGCGTGTTCAGCTACGCTAGCGTAGTGAGATGCTACATGCATTTATTGAAACAATTTGCGTAGCAGTCATTAATACGTTATTAAATCGACAATGTTTGTCAGGTAATTCACGGAATAGTCCCATTTAACTCAATATTCAACGCCGGATCATTTTGACAAAATTTTAGGAAATTTGAGTAGATATTCGCAAATTCTGAATGTTAATGACGCAATACTTTCATTCCAAGTGACACAAATTATTGCAAGGTCTACATTTATTTTGTACGTCTCTTTCTTTGCACGCAAAAAAATCTATCACGTCGGGTTTACTGTATATTGTGGTTTATGCGAACCAACTAAAAGGAAATAATTTGTCGCAGAAGCATATATTTTAATAAAATCAGCAACAAATTCATCCCGGCTTTGTATTTTGTCAATATGACATCAAACTGGTGGTCAAAAATAACAAAACGTTGCATTCCGAAAACTCTATTTTATAAACTTCATGACAACTGCAGCTTATCATACATGGGAACAGAATGATATAGCTAGCTTGAGATATTTGATGATACGTGCAGTATAAAAAATTGCCTGCTTACTGTTCTGGGTAGAGAAAAATGTTGAAGAAGCAATTGTGGTCGAGTAAACTTAATGTGACCCCACCTATCAACCTATTTTGTAATTTTGTATAAAAATTGTTCAGAATGCTCCTTGGTCGATTGAAATTGGGCGCAGAACTGTTTGTGAACACAGTGCCGCGACTGAAATCTTACCATTTTGCTTCCGCCAAAATTCAAGTAGAATTACCCAAATTTTTGGAAAAAAATTTGTCGAATTTGAATTAAACTGATTTTCTTCGCGAACACTCAGAGTTTAACTGTAAGATCGATTTTCCTGTGACATAACTTTTGCATTAAATTTGTTCGCAAACACTGAATAATCCAAATTTACATAATTAGGCATTAGGGAACTGAATTTCTTCAGATTGCACACGCCAAAAATTCTATAGGAACTTAATGTATTATTTCTGGCACTTATATTTGATTTAGACAATTTTCGGTTAGCGAAAACCGACTGAAATTCAGCATTTTTCCGTAACAAGGGTTTGCCATTCGATATCGGTAATTACCAAATGGGATGGTTAGTGGGGTCATCTTAAGTTTACTCACAGATTGTAGGTAATGCGTCATTATCCGAATACAGTTGACAACTATCATTTCATTCAAATTGATTGCTTTTAACGCGCATTTATGCTGCTTTCAGAGTGTGCTATTAACATAACTGCTACAACTAGTGCAGGAACTCAGTATGGAGTAAATTGCTATGACAAATAAAATAAAGTTGTTAAAGTCAAATAAAATGAACTTAAAACTAGTTGGTATCTTTGTCAAATGAGTTCTATGTATCGGTCGAACATTGTAATAATAGGTCTTTGTGTAGCGGACTGCACAGTAGATTATACCGAAAAATTCGCTACTGATAAATTTCGTAGCCATGACTATGCTCGTATAGAAATCTATCAGTGGCAAATTGGATTTTGGGTCACCTTTCCAGCCTGTTGCAATAAACAAATTGTATGGTCAAGAGAAGGAAATAGCTAAAACCGGTGACGTTTAGGAATAATTTCGACAAAATAACTTTAGCCACTGCTAACATAAACTAGCAGATGACAATACAATGAAAAGTCTTATGTTACATTCCATGAGGATGTACAATAAGATTCCGGAGCAACAGCGCAGGAGATTCGACAAAATTCATGAAATTGGTTCAACTTTTGCAGGTTAGCGGATCAGCAATTTGTAGTTTGTTTTACCTGTAATATTAGTATACGCAATCGGATGATGATGTAGGGATTACATCTCGGGCTTTAAACGGTTAATCGGTTTTTGCACTAAACTAGAGTAGTTTTAAATTTTATTTTTAGCAAATATACGGATCTTTAATTGCCCCCTTTACCTCCATCAACTATACGGAATACAAGGGTGCGACGTTAAAAACCGTAATAATCCCCTTTTTCGAATTTTCATTTACATTATAAGCATAATTACTATGCAAATAGTGGCATGCGGTATTAGTACCAACCTGATTATGTGATGTATGTTTTGTTTTTGGTTTGCTTTTGATTTCAGTACCAAATCTTCAGTTTTCACTGTAGATAAGAATTAATGCGCCATTGCAGCTCTTTCCCAAATGAATGATTTTTATAAAATTTTAAACATAAAACGGTTTTTCAAAATATATTTGGTGATATTTGAGATCCGGTTTTCAGATATTTATGCTACTCAGTGGCTACATGATAATTCATTTATTCATAGGTATATACTTTCTTGCTATACTCACATATATCTAATTTCTGCCGTCCAGTTTACCATCAACATTATGAAAGTTTTAATAGTTTTTCCACTAAGTCGCAAGATCAATTATTTGCTTATGTTAATCAGAATGATTTTTTGAAATTAGATCTTTGCCACAGCAATCCGTACTACTGGAAATTCCATGACTGTTTTTTGATGTCTCAAGATACAAATCGCAAGCCTGATAATGCATCCACAAGACATTATCCTAACAGTGAGCGCT
>JASANE010018496.1:0-18763 GCA_030248225.1 Trileptium ribeirensis | reverse complement strand
GTGCTGCTAACGTAGCATATACTAAAGAAACTAAGACATTTATTTTCACCAATCAATGGTGTCTTGATTTGATTGATATTAAGAATGTACCTACAAGCTTTTCATCAAAATCAAGCTATTGCACTATTTATCAACTGGAATTTTTGACGTATTTAGTACTTCCATCTGTAAGCTATGTATTGACCTAATAAATATACATGGTGCTATCCATGAGGGGTAAGCAATATGACTAGAAATCTACATTTTAAAGCAAAGCCTAACGGTAAGATTTTGACTATTTTTAAAGACCGTACAAGTTTGGCACTTGTTAAGTATGATATGCTGTTAGGACAACACATGTTTTTCATTTTTCATGGTCTATTTAAATAAATAATGAAATTACTGAAAAACTCATCAATAGATTTTTAAGACGCTTTTGTCTAATTCCATCACTGGTAAATAACACGCCTTATATATTGATTGTATCTGTTTTCCCAGCGCCGTATTGGACTAAGTAAACACGCTAAAACCTGTGGATTCAGACTTCCATCTATTCCGTTACTAATATAAATCGGTACACATGGGGATAATCATATATGGTTTTTACTGATTCTTGAATTATGAACCAGCCACATTAGATTAGATTTAACTTTGGCTGGAGTTTTATGCCTCTGAAAAGTATTCGTTAAATCGCTGGCGATTCGCTGTTAAGAAGTTTACTGCTATCAATTCGAACCCGTATCTCTGTTTGATAAATGTCTTAAAACAGTATCCTCATATTTTTCTATTATTTGCTTTTTTAAATCATAGTCACAGGAAGTAATCATTATTTATTACGCTTATTCAAATGAGGACCATTATTTATAATGTAGTCGCTTGTATACCCGGTTGATTTACATCTAAGATGCCACGAATCAAATTATCCTCAACTTGTATAAATGAATATCTTTACCGTTTTTCTAATTCTTCCTAAATCTGTAAACAGCACTGTTATCTTTGAAATTAATCAAGCTTAGTTGTGGCTGAAGTTAATAAAGCTGCTTAGCAAGTGTAATGTATGTCGTTCAATTTCTGATGGTCCAGTGCGGGGGCTATCTTGTGCGGTTGTATTGCATTACATTGATATTGAAGTAAAATTTTGATGCCTTGTGTTTTGAATATTTTCAAGTATTTATTGTGTTTCTAAAGTTCATACGCTAATTTCAAATGCCGCTAAAAATGATATTGTTTAGGGTTTTCTACATAATGTCTGCTCTAAAATATAAAGAAGATATTAACGTTTACAATGGCACCGGTAATGCTTTTGCGGTATCTGTAGAGTGTACGTGCACAGTTAATTTGAAAAATTATTTTGATTCTTTTTGGAAACTTGGTAACACATGGAAGGTGCACCATTTCTTTACCATAACTACAGCTTGCAGTACATAGAGCCAATGTACATATTTTCAAATCAAAACCATCTGGAGTTTCTGCTGTTCTTTTCATAATGTTAAAAATACGTGGAACATGAAATTGGCAAAATTAGCTGTATTTACTTATAGTTGACGTTTCTTTAGGAAACAACAGCGTTGGCCTTACTAAAGTATTTCATAATCAGCAGTTTGAAAAGCCAATCTCTGACACCACCAATTCATGGTTTGAATACAAACAATCGCCAAGCGAAGAGCCTGGGAGAGTTGATCAACAATTTAAGTGGTAGGCAATTCTTGTCTTATGCAAGTGCACAAGTATTAATATGAGGTCCAGTGCCATAATTTTGGGCTAAAACGAATAACTGGTTTTAAATAAATTGTACGCAAGCTAACATCCAAACCACCAGTGACATTTTGGCGGTTCAGCGCTTTTTACCTGATAGTAAGTGAAGGAACATGACTTGATTAGTGCTAAAATAACGGCTGCACCATAAGCTACTTACGATAGACTGTTCCAGATGCTGTCCCAAATATACTTTTTTCAATGACGAAGTATGCCGATACATTGGTAATATCTAACAACGAATACGCGAAAACAGTGTGACAATATAGATTTTGAAACCTCGGTATAGCAAATCTGATATTTTTGCCGTACTTTGTTTACGGTTTAGTAACTATTAAAGATATCGCATGTATTGAGAAGTTGACTCCGGAACAAGCGTTGCTCTCCACCGTAACCGCTTCGACAAAATAAAACAGGATGATCTACTGTGCAAGGGCAAAAAATTGAATAAAGATGACCAATTTAGCGAAGGTAAGGCCAAGTCCTTGCTATGCTGGACGAGCAATTTTATTCCGAATGGCCGACATCCCGTTGCGTCTTTCCTTCGACGAATGTATGATACCGTACTATGGCCGTCACGAGTCACAAACAATTTTTGAAGGCAATACTATACGGCTCATTTAAGTTTTGGCGTTTGTCTTTGGGGCGCTTTGGTATTCTGTTGCAATTTGAAGCATTTATCGGGGGACAGTGGAGAAAGCACAATCTTAGGGCTTGGTGGATCAGTTGTTTTGGATTTTCTTTGGCTGAGCTTCCATTTGATAAAGCCACATAACATCTATGAAGACCATTTTTTTAGCTTGGATGCAGACTTAGGCAGCAGAACTGAAAGCTAAAGGAGTGGGGTACACTGGTACAACAATGTTTGAATCGCACTTAAACGTGTCATCTGTGGTAGAAAATCTTGAACTAGGAAAGAAATTACAAAGTACATATGGGAGTCTAGTAGATACTAATAACGAGGTTCTGGCAGCTGGGGGGAACGATAACGCTGTAGTTCATGTTGTTTCTACGGCGGACCCTATAAATCCAGTATGTCAAACGTCCAGGTGGAGCTACTGGGAAAGGCAACATCTACGTCAATCAGCCTAATGTTATTTCGCAATGCAAATTCCTTTATGGGCGGGGTGAAATTCGTTGTGACCAAAACCTCGCCAATTATGGATTTTAATTTCGAGAGCAAGAGATGGTATTTTTTAGGTATCACGCCTTTTCAGTTAATGTACCATGGCAAAACACATGGCAACTGCATTGAGTTCTCAAACAAGAAATGCCGGATTGATAGCCTTGGCTTCAAGGTCGTCTATTTAACAAAGTCGTACTCGATTAAAGATGTAAAAGCAAACGCAAAAAAGCTAGACCTCGTTAATCAACTAGAATCAAAATACATATTAAGTCAAACAACTTCTTGCAATTCAACAGAAATCAACATCGACTAGATAAGTCCGCAAAAGCAAAATAGATGTGCATTATGCCACGAATAGCCGAAAATTGTGTCAGAAATGTAGGGTGAATCCCAAGGAGATCTTGTAACAGCTGTTATGAATAGCTAAAGGTTTTTAGCAACGAAAAGTGATTTTGAATTACGCGTTTATACTATCTGGAATACCTTCACTTGGCTTATTTTGATTGTATTTTCGAAAAGGCCTAGGAATTTCTGATTGAAAAACAGCTAGCCTCTTTTAGTTCCCACTATCTTCCAGATCTTGGGGTCACAATGTAAAATAGGTATTAAAATAAATTACAAGACGTTTGAATGTTTTAAAATTGACTTTTTTTATGGTAAAAGTAAACGAAATATTGTTAATGTATCGCATATTTGAGCTAAAAAAATAATTTGGAGTTAAGTAAAACCTAACCATTTAAAATAGCTGAATAGTCACCAAATGCACAGTAAATGTAAATACATATATGTTCAAGCCACATAGTAGCCATATCTAAAATAAATAAAGAACGCAAAGTAGCAATATTTCAAGTGGCAGTCAATATCATCAGCCATGAAGTAATAAAGTCATGCGCAATGAATTTTGTGAAATTACGGCTCTGGCTCAAGATAAAACTGGGTCTGTATTGCAAAATCGGTTACCATTCTGGGAGCAATGAACAGATTGCACTTTGCGCCTGCTGTAAATTAAGACCTTATGGTTTTTATTCTACGGACAATGTTACTTTCTAATAAGAACAGTACAGTAGTGGTAAAATTTATACGATGTGTTTCTTAATGCTAAAATTTATCTATCCAGCAAACTCACTGACATGGTAGACCTTTTGGCACTTGAAATTTCGACGACAAACAATATGCCAATAATACGCAGGAAACCAAAAATAGAGTTCATTATCGGTGCTATGCTAAAAGTATGGCAGGGGGTTACACACTTCCTCCGACAGGTCGTACGAGTCGCCAACAGTCGCACCGCTGGAGTCCAATCTATTGGCGCTGAAGGCACCCCCGCACCGAAACCAGCGCACTCCACCCCCACCCCCTCCGACAAGTTCACCCTCCTGCAAAGCCAGAGGAAGAACCTCCTTGAGGGTCCTGGCTGCTGCCCCGCAGCCTGGGACTTCGGATCTCGAGCGTGTATAATTTTCGGGACTAAATTCATTTGGTCCAGGCTTAATACTGGATTTGACCACCTCTTCCCGTGACAAAGCTGATGTACAGAATGACGTCAGACTTCAGTTTAGGTGCACACATGGGAATGTAACACGATTAGCAACAAAAAAAGTGACACGCGTACATACATCGCGCGATTCAGTACATGGTTTCATTTCACGCAGAAACGTACAAACTGAAAAATTACGTGACCTTGCAAATTGCGTTTCGCACATCACCAAGACCTGTTAGCATTAGGTAAACTGCAACCTACCGACGGCACAACTGTTATTGCAAATTGTAGGACGATTTAATTTGTGATTTCGACGAAAGAACAACAATCGTATGCGCACCTAAAATCGACTCACCCAAAATTCGGTCATATTTTAATTCAAAAAAAAACCCAAAAATGTTTGGTTTTGACACCACAAATCTAAATCGTCTTCAGTTTTACCCATTTTCATGGGGCATATAATTATAAGTATTTGCACGAATGCGCATGACAGGATATTATACACAGCGCGGATTCGGATGACACACTGACCTCAATGGCGGACTGAATATATGAACACGAAGTTACAAATATTCGGGTATAGATCAAACATCCCAGCATAGCTAACAAATATAGTCTAGAATACTAACATGGATTGCGCATTGTGGCCGTAAACTTAGATATTATGCAACCTCAACGTACATTACGATGCGGCAATGTAGCGTCAGCATGACATTCAACACATATTTCAAATCCAGGAATGTACTAGAAATAGCAACGCATCACTGGCAATTGCGAACAACAGAAATTAACAAAAAACTAACATGACAGTTGATTTAGTATACTCAGGAAACGAGTATCAAATATTATCGTTTGAACGTCAACAGCTTAATCCTCAACACGACCGGACCAAAACCAACCCAGAGGCATACACCTAAGCCAGATTCCAGCCGCAATCCGTCCGGCAAAGTGGCATCTTTAGTATACATAATTTTAGCGATAAACGCTCATATATTTTAGCTATATTCGCTAAACACGCATATGATTTACAATAATGTTCATACAGTGTATACACTCATATCGTAAAGTAATGTGGTGCATTACGCACACAAACGTGACTTACAGGAATGTTCTGGAAGTAAAACACATATCTTCAAATTATAGTAAAATAGTAAAAATATATAAAATAATAATAAATGATAAACTATAATATTCCCATTATAAGATTTCATTTAATTTTAAATATTTGCCTGGTAAAATAAGGCAATTGCGATCATTCACCGCCACATTGGATAACGTAAACATTTTCCTTCAAATCTTGAAAGCTTTCAACAATTATCAGCAATAAAGACGTACGATGAAATAATGTAAGATGCTCAACTGTACTATACATTTTCAAAAATATATGAACCTACCATCCGAATATGTCAACTTTTTTTAAAATAAGCACCAAATATTTAAGTTTCTTAAGATACAGAAGTAAAAGCGCAGCAGCAACGCGTGGTAGCGACGCTTCCCCTACCGCGTTTTTCATGGAAATTCTCAAAATGTATTTGACAAACCAGCTCCAATGCAATACCGCACACTCGTTTTTGCTTGCCCGATACACTACGCTTTTCATATATGATGCTGTACCCGGAGGCAAGATCAATACAACAGTTTGAAACAGAGGCTTTAGCTGTGAAACCAACATTTACGCTGTTTGGTTCAGCACAATGAGAAACAATAATGATTTAAGTTTTGATGCTATAACGCGATTAATTTTAAAGTTAACATGATAGTTCAGTGCATCAGATATTGTGCGCGATAAGTGTTCGATTTGAACTCACGACTTCAGGGTTTACACAATTTTAATCTAAGCACTAAGTTACTCAGCCAATATTTTCTTGAAGACTAAAGTGACCAGCGTCGAAATTTTCGGCTGTACATACTATGCTGCCTGGGACTACAACATATGTGTCAGTAGGGGCAGGGTCAACCCTACTACGGAATTTGACGTCTGAGGACGTACCACAACGCCACAACTATAGTGAAATTTTAGTAATTATAAGCAAAATTATAAATGTTTTTAATTAGGGGCACTGCAAAAATGTTTGGTTGTCTTCTGGTGTAGCGTCACACTGCGCTTTTACTTCTGTATCTTAAGAAACTTAAATATTTGGTGCTTATTTTAAAAAAAGTTGACATATTCGGATGGTAGGTTCATATATTTTTGAAAATGTATAGTACAGTTGAGCATCTTACATTATTTCATCGTACGTCTTTATTGCTGATAATTGTCGAGCTTCAAGATTTGAGAATGTTTACGTTATCCAATGTGGCGGTGAATGATCGCAATTGCCTTATTTTACCAGGCAAATATTTAAAATTAAATGAAATCTTATAATGGGAATATTATAGTTTATCATTTATTATTATTATATATTTTTACTATTTTACTATAATTTGAAGATATGTGTTTTACTTCCAGAACATTCCTGTAAGTCACGTTTGTGTGCGTAATGCACCACATTACTTTACGATATGAGTGTATACACTGTATGAACATTATTGTAAATCATATGCGTGTTTAGCGAATATAGCTAAAATATATGAGCGTTTATCGCTAAAATTATGTATACTAAAGATGCCACTTTGCCGGACGGATTGCGGCTGGAATCTGGCTTAGGTGTATGCCTCTGGGTTGGTTTTGGTCCGGTCGTGTTGAGGATTAAGCTGTTGACGTTCAAACGATAATATTTGATACTCGTTTCCTGAGTATACTAAATCAACTGTCATGTTAGTTTTTTGTTAATTTCTGTTGTTCGCAATTGCCAGTGATGCGTTGCTATTTCTAGTACATTCCTGGATTTGAAATATGTGTTGAATGTCATGCTGACGCTACATTGCCGCATCGTAATGTACGTTGAGGTTGCATAATATCTAAGTTTACGGCCACAATGCGCAATCCATGTTAGTATTCTAGACTAGATTTGTTAGCTATGCTGGGATGTTTGATCTATACCGAATATTTGTAACTTCGTGTTCATATATTCAGTCCGCCATTGAGGTCAGTGTGTCATCCGAATCCGCGCTGTGTATAATATCCTGTCATGCGCATTCGTGCAACTACTTATAATTATATGCCCATGAAAATGGGTAAAACTGAAGACGATTTAGATTTGTGGTGTCGAAACCAAACAATTTTGGGTTTTCTTCTGAATTAAAACTAGCCGACTTTGCGTGAGTCCACTTTAGGTGCGCATACCATTGTTGTTCTTTTGTCCAAATCACAAATTAAATCGTCCTACAATTTGCAATAACAGTTGTGCCGTCGGTAGGTTGCAGTTTACCTAACGCGAACAGGTCTCGGTGATGTGCGAACGCAATTTGCAAGGTCACGTAATTTTTCAGTTTGTACGTTTCTGCGTGAAATGAAACGATGTACTGAATCGCGCGATGTATGTACGTGTGTCACTTTTTTGTTGCTAATCGTGTTACATTCCCATGTGCGCACCTAAACTGAAGTCTGACGTCATGCTTTACATCAGCTTTGTCACGGGAAGAGGTGGTCAAATCCAGAATTTAGCTTGGACCAAATTAATTTAGTCCCAAAATTATACATGCTCGAGATCCGAAGTCCCAGGCTGCGGGGCAGCAGCCAGGACCCCAAGGAGGTTCTTCCTCTGGCTTTGCAGGAGGGTGAACCTGTCGGAGGGGGTGGGGTGAGTGCGCTGCTTTCGGTGCCGGGGTGCCTTCAGCGCCAATAGATTGGACTCCAGCGGTGCCACCGTTGGCGACTCGTACGACCTGTCGGAGGAAGTGTGTAACCCCCTGCCATACTTTGAGCATATACCCATAATGTAGTCTATTTTTGGTTTCTGCGTATTATTGGCATATTGTTTGTCGTCGAAATTTCAAGTGCCAAAAGGTCTACCATGTCAGTGAGTTTGCTGCAGATACATTTTCGCATTAAGAAATACATCGTATAAATTCATCACTACCGTACTGTTCTGATTAGAAAGTAACATTGTCCGGTATAACCACAAGGCTCACTTTACATACGCAAAGTGCCACCCGTTCATTGCTTCCGCAGGGTGTTCCAAAGTATTATATTTACTGTTTATTAACGATCATTTTTCACGGCGCATTCTTTGAATACTACAACTTTCTCGCTGACAACGACATAAAATTATTGATGTTCATATCACGTATTTTTCATTTACTGTTAGGTTATTTGGTTTTGGCATGCAAATTCGCAAGTTGTAGTCCCGGACATTGACTGTTGCAATAATATGATTATACTAGACATGGTCTCCAATTGTTTAAAAGGAAAAATCCGGCCATACTAAGTTTGAATAGACGGGAACCACGAGGAGAACGTTGGTTAGAGTTGCGGAATCGGGAAACTTTTTTAAACCAAGACCATTCGAAACATCTGCTCGATAGTTGCGGTGGGATCAGGCAGTTGAGCTGTATTTGTTGTTCTTTTCAGCACTTCGGGTGGATCACTCAGTACAAGATATCGACGTCATCTAGACTCTTCTTTAGCTATATTCGATGAAATATACTTGAATTTTTGCATCTGACAGATGCCACTTTAGAAAAGCAGAGCGCTATGGATAACCACCGTATCGCTGGAAACCACGCATTCGAAGCACCTGTTGAAAGGGTGTGTAATGCGCTCCCGGCAGCTTTGACGACGCCGCAAAGAATGGAAGCATGCTGCTGTACTAGGAGAAGCTTACGACAACGACCGTCATTGAGTTTCATTACTTGATGGCGTGTTGGCTGATCTGAGCCTTGAGTTGCTTGAATCACAGGCTAGTGACCGGCGGTTATTTGATAGTGATTTTTCGCATACCCGTCGATGAGCATGGCATGGTCGGTGATGCAGTAAATGCGCTAGGTCCTAGTATCATCGTCTGGAATTTCGGTTGCGCTGTTATTAAGGAGAAGACATTTCGTCTCCGAATCATTAGAGAATTAAGCATTTTGTTGCTGAATTAAGCACTTAGTTTAATTAATAGTGGTGCTGTTATATAGCCAGTTCTAAATTCTAGTGTAACACACCATAATATATTCTTCTTTAATGTTCAACCAGGATAGAATCGCAGTCCACAAAAATGGGGCGTTAAAGTACGGTACAAAGATTGGTGATGTTACAGCAGTGATCACACAATATAATAATAATTTAACATTATAATATTTCCTTAGTTTAGAATAACATCACTAATTACCAGCCTCTTGACAGGACCCATGGCGTAGTGTTAGCACGACTTCTGCAAACGCAAAAGGCACGGTTTTCGGTTCCGGGTGGACCCATACTTTTGTAGCTGGAACAGGAGAGCAAACCCGGCGGGATCTTTGTGCAGATCCGTCTATGGGAAGAGTAATGAGCCGAAAATGGCTGCTCCTTAACTGGCAACGGGAGCTGTGTAGGCATCATACAATATTATAATGACTAATAGCGAGGCTTTAATTCCTTTGTTATAATATTATCATTTTTAGGCGAACCTATGACGTAGTAGTTATCAAGTGTAATATGTATGCCAGAGGCCGTGTGTTCTACTCCCCGGTGCGCTTATGCATTAGATTGATGAGAACATAGCAAATAATCGCAATCTCACAGGGGTGTACATCGGTATATGTTGGTGTAGTGAAATATTATCACAGTTGTATGTTAGAAATCTGCAAAGTCTTAGCAGCACTTAATATGTGCAAAACAATGGGCCATTTATGTTGAAGCTGTGAAATTCTGAAGTGAGACGTTCTAGCTAGCCATTACCGCAAAAACTGTTTACTTTTGTTGAAATTCTTCTACGATAAATTCTCCGTTTAACTGCAACTAAAGATTCTTAATATCTCAACATCGTAAAGTTTAATAAAGCCGGATCGAATCGGGTTGACTGCTGGTCGGATCGATAAAGCCCGACGCGACTACCTTTAATGTAGGTATATAGTGAGTGAACTTCATGAACATTCCTGTATATCAATTATATACGGTACATATATGTGTAAGTAAATATACGTCTAGATTATATGGCTTTTTAATTACAGATAGTGCTTGACCGACCACCAGACAGAGACTCGTTAACAGGAAAATCAATTGAAATTAGGTTGATAGTAGATAAGACTCGTTTTTTTCGCATATATATAAGTTATGCTGTAAGTCGATCCCAGCGGTTTGCCGTTTTTTACAATAATTTATCACAAATCCGAATAACCGACCGTACAATACATAATAAATTTTCTGTTCCACTATTATTATTGCTCAAAGGGTAAAGATCAATCATTTTACTTGTTCGATTTTGTGTTTGAAATTATAAAAAATGTCGAATCGGCAAAATGTGTGCCATATTTAATATATACAACAAACATTGCAATGCACATTACCTATCGTTTCAGTTATCATTAATTTGAGTACAGCTATATCATCAGCATTTATTTTTATCTTTTATATATATGTCTTCAGATATTTTCTTAATATTTGAATCCCAAGATACAATCACAACAATTTTATAAACATTAACTTGACGCAATATGTGTATCAAAGGTGAGAATTTTGGCCCTCGGCTCCGCCCGACAGGCCTTCTGGCTCAACAGCCGAGCAAAACCGAGCCTACCATAATAGAGCTGAGAATTTAGGTTCTTGGATCGTTTCGGGTCGACTCTGCTCGGCTCCATAGCCGATCAGGGCCAAGCCGGCTATAATATATGTAGAGCCGAGCCGGAGCTTGGTATCTGTCTAAGCGGAGTCGAGCTTGGTATATACTGAACAGCCGCAGTTAACTCTTAAAACTCTTTTCTAAACCAAAAACATAATTATAACAGTTGCCAACAGCAAGAACTTCCGACGCTCTCGTCTTAAGTGCTCTAACAGCAACTATATATAGTTCCTTTGGTGGTTTCTATATTATATTATGCTCTCTACACTCAAAACACATTCTGTGAAATTTGAATGAAATTTCTTTGAATTTTAACACCACCACATATTCTTTTAAAATTCAAAGAAATATTGATTGAATTTTCAAAGAATTATCTTTGAAATTTCAAAGATATGTAATTCTTAAAAAATAATTCTTTGAATTTCAAGGAATTTTTCTTTGAATTTTAAAAGAATACCTGGTGGTGCAAAATTCAAAGAAATTTCTTTTAAATTTCACAAAAACCAATTTTCAGTGGTGTACTATTATTAAATCACAAGCTGCTATTATTAGGAGCCAAAGAGCCGAGCCGAGGCAGCCTATTCATCCGAAGACATAGGTTATGAAGACCCTAGCCGAACCAGAGCCTAAGATCTGTCTGCGACAGTCGAGCCGAGCCGCACATAGTTCAGGAAAAGCCGAGCCACAGCCTGAAAATCTGGCTGTTTGCCATAATTTCGGAAGAGCCGAGCGCAGCCAGTGCTTAGATCTGTCTTTGAGGGCCGAACCGAGCCTTGTGTATCGGGAAAAGTTAGAGTCGGCTCTTAAAAAGACTTTTCTGAAACAACAAATATAACTGCTGTAAGTGTAAGTACATTGTCTGCCAGCAGAAACGACATCCAGGAATACCTCTGCCCGGCTTTTAAAAGCATTAAACGCAACTATATATAGTTTCAGAGGAGGGTTGTATATCATTTTATGTTATTAGAAAACGGCAAAGTGTTATTAATAGAAGTCTAAAAGTGGAGCCGAGCCTGGTCTAGTTATTCTCAAAATAGCCAAACAAGACAACGTTCATGGAGAGTCGAGCCGTCTTATCACGTTTATATCGAGAGCCAAGCCAGGCATGGTACAGAAAGAGCTGAGCCGAAGCCAGAAAATCTGGTGTTTCTCACCTACAGTGTGTATTGTAAAATAAACTAAAACGCTATCTGGCTTCTGGTATCGGGCCCCCCTAAGCGAATTCATTTATATATCCTATAGCGTTACAGTACGAGTATCCATAGTGATCGTATGCTGATTAAGCAGCAGACTTGCTGTAATATATTTATGAATTAGGAACAAAAACATCAGTTTAATCATCTCAAAAATATAACTAAAGCTTGAAATTAATAGCGCTATCTTTATTCTATATATATCAGTAGTGACGCGTTTACATTCCCCAGACGGGGTCAACTGGACATTTTTATCAAGACTCTCCCTGTTAATAAAGTCTCCGCCAAATTTCAAATGTCAGACCTCTAATTTAAGTTGCGATAGCATCCAATTTTAAAGATAGACAAGCGAATTTCATGATTTCCTTTTATTTTTATGAAATGTTCCATTGCCAGAAATTTTGCACAACCTTTGCAAAACTCCAATATCATAGAAAACATCTGTGTTTTGTGGGATTCGCGCTATAATGTCTCCACCCTTCAGAATTTATGTACCCCTGACAGTGCACACCACAGACTACCTTCCAGCACTCAAACACATACCACCAGACACCGTACATAATTATTTGAAATTTTTATAGGGTAGCTAAAATATTGTTTGCGCGGGAACTGACAGTATGTCAGGCACTATTAAATTACTTAGGGTGTGGCTGACACAGTCAATACATATCTTCTTGAAAGTGTGGGAACGACCATATGGATATATGAACAGGACTGGAGAAACAAAGGCAAGTAAAATAAGCATTTCGAGCCGCGATTTCAGCTTTAAGCTTAAATTGTTTGAATCATCAAATCCTGATTTTTTCTAAGGGTGTCATATATAGCATATGTATGGCAGCTTGACGGTGTCGATCAGAGATGGAACTGGGCAACTGGGTCAAATCAGTCATTATTTCGGTCGAGTCACTGGGTCACACTTTCTATGGGTCACTGGGTTACTGGGTCATAAGGCAGTGACCCAGTTCCATCTCTGGTGTCCATGGCACAGGCTAACTAAGAAACTGTAATAGCAAACACACCCTGAGAAGAAGCGAATTCGGTATATGGTGCCGTAAACCCCTCAGCTCGGTAACATGGTATTGATCTGACGGACATTATTGGTACTGTATGGTCTTGAGTACAGATAGAGAAAAGTTCCAAACAGCGAGGACATAACGTGAATCCTACGTAACACAACTAACTGATAAAAGCAGAGGAAACACATCCAAATTCTCCCAGTTATACTTGTTGGTTATAAATGATAGGACACTCTGTTCTTTTAAGAATATGAGATTGGCATCTTTCAACTGCTTTTTCGGGGGGAGGGGGTGTTGGACGAATATGTCACAGAGGAACATCGCTCTTACTGGCTCCATATGGCAACGGTCTTGCATCTAAACCTTTTGAAAATCCTATGCGAACTACGTTTTTAACGCTAAAATCTTAGTAAATAAAGTTGAAAGGTTTAAGACACCCTCACATTACAACGTGTACAGTGTTATCTCAGACTATATAGGACATGGCTACATGTAGTTCCCAAGCAGTTTAATTAACGTTTCTAATTATAATATTAATCTTAAACGCACCTAGTGCAGAGAACCTGGTATTGCTTTATTCAATAACAATTCGTTAACATCTCTTGTTCCGAAATGAATTCAGTTTTCACAAGTTGAAATTACAGCTGTCATATAAGTTCAGTAAAATACACAGAATTATTTGCAAGTATAATCCTCCAAATTGCACAGCTGAGTGGGCTATGTGAGAGCATCTGTAGCTTTAAAAAAACTCGTTGCCCCTGGACTCAACTAGAAACGCTATCGCATGAAAATACTAAGTCATGGAAGTTTATAAGCGGTACTCAAAAGCTTGTGCTTAATTAACTTCTTCAATACTTCGCTAGTGCTGAAGCTATTTTAGATCTATTGACATCTTCACCACAGCACGTAATTTATCGTTTGGCGGCCTAAATCATTTTCGACCGGGCAATAATTTTTATAGATTTTTTGAAATCTTCTGTTTCACTTTGGGTAAAACTGCAGTCTAGGTTTTTTTACAGTTTTAGGAGATCTAGCTTTGAATCCCTAAACAGATTTTCTTTATCCATTCAATGGGATAACATATTTGGTAGCTACCTTTGCGCTGAACATAAATGGGCGGTGCTCAATGAGGTCCTGTGGTATGCTATAATAGTACATGTTCCAAAAAATGAAAAACGCCGTAATCCAGCATGTCCTGGTCATATAAAGCATCTTATTAAGTTAAACCTGAAAAGGGTAAGTTAACACTGAAACAGTACAGCCACATTGTTGATATTCAAGCATGCAAATGCACCACCGTAAACTGCGTGCTCGCAATGTTAATAAACGGCCGTGAAAACCAAGTTCTCAACCATAAAGAAATGTCTAAGTACATAAAACCGCATTCGTGAAACGTCACTGGGTGATCATCTCAACATCACCATCTAGTAGTCTGAAACAAGTCACCATTGACTTTCTGGAATTATGGCTGACACGTTTGCAAGAATTTTTGTGGTGGTGGTGTTGCTCGAGAAGCGTCAGTCATCACTAAGCGTGAGTGTTTCCTGTTATTATTTTCTGATTGCACATCTGGCCTTATTGAAATAAAAAACCAGAACAGTGTTGCCTGAAGTAATAAAACATCGCAGGGTTGTTCAAAACGGTGCTAAATACTTGATTTATATTAGTTGGGCCTATTAAGCTATTAAGCTTGTTTATTTCTGTGAAAAAGTGCGTGCGCATTCCGTTAAATACCAAGCAGTCTATCACTGTCGGATCGAACGTTAAGCTTTCTAAAAGTGGGGGGGGGTTGCCATAACGGGCCAACCCTGTTGTCAAAATTGTGAGGGGGTTAAACTCCCCCAACCCCCTAAATCTAAATCTACGACCGGCTGATGCCCCCGCGGTGCCGGATGAGGGCATCCTATGCCTCAAGCCTCCCCAAACGCCCGTCAACATATATGATTAAGAGACTTATGACAAGTAATTAAACAGTGAAATGCAAGTAGGGTTCTTGTAGTAAAACGCGTGTGAGTAACGAGCGTGAGTGCTCCTCACTTTTGCCCAGGACTGTAGTTAATAAGATTTGCTGTATTAATATCGGTATTGCACGCATATCGCAAAATACTAAAACGCGTCATAATGTGACGAGAAGCCGACAGCCCTATTAGTAACCCGGTATCAAACATGTTGTAAAAAATTAACTTTCAAACAAATTTCATTCATGTTGTGCAATTACTGTGACACGGCGGTATCCCTATCATATGTTTTGTGGCAATACTGGTGCATTTTAACTAACATTTTAAGGTTTTTTTTGAAAACATAAAGTTAATGTCCTTTCAGGATATAAATTTTTAAGAGGTACAGTTTGGTCAGTTTTGGAAATAGCCCTTGTTGACTGTTTAATTTTATAGTTTTGGCAGAGAAGGAAAGCTCCGAGAATTCGTTTTTGAATAAATAGATATTTGTTTGCGAAGCCGGGTAAAATTCTCCAAACACTTACTTTGGTGAATAAAATGGGTACGTGTAAGTCGACATTTCCTTCCTTATACGTTTTCCAACCAGATTTTCGTTGTTATTTCATGGATAACAGAAAAGAATGACTATTGTTTTTTTATATTACTAAATAAATTTATACGACATAGCTAAATTAATTTCATCTGGATATCTTCGGTAGTAGCTAGATCCTGTTATAATTTGCGTACAATATAGCGTTGAACGCTGTATGTACATTCTCAAGATCCAAAGTCAAAGGGGGTAGCCAGGAACCTCGGAGGGGTCCGCCTTCGGCCTCCACAAGGTGAATTATCTGGCTGACGGGGGAGGGTGGTTCTTTCTGAACCATGTCCGCTGGTCCAGGGCCTAAGTCAAGGGCGGGTGTGTATACGGGGGTGTGCCTCCCCTACAATCAAGCACACCCTCAGGGCGGCGTGACATGAAACCGAACTGAACGTATTATGTACGACAGGTGGAGTTACGCTGTGCCCCTCTTAGCAAGTCCTGCGCCTCTCTGGGCTTAGCCAATGGGTGCTGAATGCCAGTGAGAGCGCGACCGCCGTATGCAACCAGGCGCGCCCTGAGTGTGGGATGATAGAAAAGCTATGTGCATGTATTATATACGACAGGTGGCATTACGCTGCGCCACACCTACCAAATCCTGTGTCCACCAGTTCGGAATCCTGTGGCTATGCCACTGAGCTCTGTTAACTTCAGTTCCTCCAATGAGAAGTTGCTATCGACTATCAGTCTCCAACTAAAAAACTTTGCGATTCCTAGCATATACCAGAGAAAAGAAACACAAACCGCCAAGTGAACTATATATGTATAGCCGAGCCAATGAAACCCCGGCTGTTCTTTCCTTTTGCAGAATGCTGTTATACATCACTTGTTTCAATTAGGTTTGTTTTTGTCCAAGAAAACCACACTTAATAGGCAACCGAAACTTTCCAAGATATACTAGGCTATGCTGGGCTCGGCTGTTCAAATATGACGGGCCCGGCTCTACAGCCAAGCCGAGCTTAGAGCCCAAGTTTTTTTACCTGTATTATATATCGTATTGTAAACTATTTGATGATAATACTAACAAATGGGTGTCAGTGTTAAGTGACCAAACTTCATCATATTTTGACCCTAATTTAACCCGAAATTTAAAAATATCTCGTGACCTTCTAAAAGGTGTTCCACAAGGTAGCAATGCTACGATGTAAAATCTAAAATGCATATGTTTATTCATGTAAAATTTTGAGAGCAAGATTACAAAATTTAAGTTATTGTTCGCTAGGTGTTTCGAAATACGCTTTAATGATAACATCACTATCACACAATATTTTTTCGGAAGTCCAAGCGTTATAATAGCCACTAAAGCATATGCCGACTGCCAAAGTATTGGGGATGTACTCAAAGAGGTATATCACAGTCTAGTCCAGGCCCAGATGGTATTCCAAATGTGTTACTATCATATTGCTGCACTTCACTCAGTTCGCCACTCTCTGTATTGTTTCGCAAGTCGTTTCTGTCTGCCACAATACCTAAGGAATGGCTCTTTGCCAACGTCGCCCCGATCTACAAGTAGGGTTCCAAGCTTGATGCCTGTAATTTTCGCCCTATGAGCCTCACCGCTTCATGCTGTAAGGCAATGGAATCCATTATCAAAACCGCAGTAATGAACTTTGCATCAGATTACAATCTCTTTAGCCAGAATCAATTTGGTTTTCGTAACCGTCGCTCTACCACCCTTCAGCTGATTGACTACTTTGAAACAGTAACTTCCATCATTGATTCTACCCAATGTGCCGATAGCGTCCTCCTGGACTTACGAAAGGCGTTTGACGTCGTTCCGCATAAACACCTGATAGCAAAGCTCCAATCCCATGGTATCAATGGCCAACTTCTCAAATGGATTGCCGCCTTTCTATCAAACCGTTCTCAATCGGTCATTATCTCAGGCAAATCTTCCCACCACATATCCGTTCGTAGCGGAGTCCCACAAGGCTCTGTACTGGGCCCAGTTTTGTTCTTTTTTACATCAATGACTTTGCCGATGACATTAAAAGCCATGTTTGGAACTTTGTTGATGACACTTGCCTACTACATCGAATAAGCAGACTCACTCCCGCTAAAGACGCTGCCGAACTCAAAGTTGATCTTGGTGTGGGTTATGCCTGGTCTCTTAAATCGCTGATGTCTTTCAATGTCGCCAAATGTGCTGTGTTGCATTTTGGTCGTAGCAACACGGGTGCAGAGTATGACCTTGACGGTGACATTATTCCGACAAGTGAATGTGAACGATACCTTGGCTACATGCTATCGTCATCATTGAAACCATCTGATCATTGTCGAACAATAGCGTCCGAGGCACATCGTATGATCTCGCTCCTATCTCGTTCTTTTGGTATTCTCGACAAACTGCCGTTTCTCCTGCTCTATCGTGCTCTCGTCAGACCCAAACTTGAATATGTGTGCAAAGCGTGGTCGCCACATTACCGCCAGGATATCAACATGCTTGAAAAGGTACAGCGCCGGGCAACCAAGTTCGTTCGCAGCATTTCTCACCTCGATTATCCGGATCGACTACGCTTCTTGTCTCTTCAAACTCTGGAGACTCGCCGTCTCCCGGCTTACCCAATCCTGACTTACCAGCTTCTCCACGGCCTCATAGACTATGACTATGAACGACTATTCACCTTGGCAAATGACAACCGGCTACGAGGCCACAACCTCAAACTTGTCAAACCGCGTGCTCGCCTAAACGCCAGACTCTACAGCTTTGCCCTTCGCGTTGTCCGCCCCTGGAACAATTTGCCGCCATATATGGTGTCAGCTCCGTCCATTAACACTTTTAAACGGCGCTTGCACGTCTCAGCTGCAGTTTCTGAACCTTGATATCTGCCTCTAATATTTTTTTCAGTCCAAATCATCTGTTCCCTGTCGCTGGGGACGTAACACCGGTCATGGAACATCTAAAAGCGTCTCTCAACCGAATGGCCAATGCGTTCCATGATCTTTGTTAGAAATAAATGTTAGAAATAAAGTCTATAAAGTTGAGCAACGCGTCTGGATTTTTTAGAAATATATTTTGGTAGCCCTGCAAGCTTTGCGTTGGCACGATT
>JASANE010018494.1:0-12037 GCA_030248225.1 Trileptium ribeirensis | reverse complement strand
CGTACTTGGTTAGTTTACGTATTGCTCGGGAGAGCATATAGGTACGGTTGAGGAGGAGCGGTGGCAGGAATAGGGATGCGCATGAAGCAGGGTGGTTAGGGAAGTAAAGCCAAAGTTTTCTCTTGCGTTCCCAATTTTTTTATAATGAGTTTTCTTAAGTTTCTCTAATTTCGCATGAAAAGATTTGTGCTTTTCATTACAATTGCTAAGATCGCACCTTAGGCGGAGGAGGGCTCTCCTGGAGCTCAAGGTATAAGCATATGTAGCTTAGGGGTCCGACCATTAAGAGGTATATAACCTTCCTACTACATCTTGTCGACACGTTGCCTCAGTGTGTAAAAATTTTTTTAAGAGTGTGAGTAGAGTTGCACTTAGTGAAGTGAAAAACACAACGCGCTAAGCACTTCTTTGGGATACATTTTGTGATTCAACGCCTTGTTTATTGATTTTTTGGAACAGGTTCGGATGCATTATTAGAGGTGAAGGAACTGCTGTTTTTATTCGCATTGAGGTGAATTTGGCGATACTGGTAAACAACAGAAACCAAAACATTTACAACTGCTTCTCGGGGGCCATAGATAGCATCCACCTAGTGGTTTCACTGTTTAAGTTTGTAATTTTAAAACTGCACTGTTTTAACTGAGTACTAAATGTACTTTAACAATACAATACGTACATACTGACGCTCTTGGCAGTATTTACTAAGAATACATAACCGTTAGGTTTTATACCTTATGTAATAGAAGACATTAATTCGAAAAAATGCAAATTTCTACCCTGTAATTCCTGACGTCGAAAGATGAACATTCTTACTTATTATGTTATGTTGTAGGCAAAGGTAGTCATAGATTATGATAGATATCATGTTGAATAAGATACCAAATAAAGTGTTCAAAACCAAACATATAAATTTCATAACCAGTATTTACAATTATTATCAAGTTGTAATCTAAGCAATTCGTGAAATTGCGTTGCAACGCTAATTATTCGGCAACAGATGGAAGTATTTGGCTAATTTTTGATATATTTAATGCGTTTAATGATATGCGTCCCCAGCTGTAATATTATAGATATATCTCCGGTTATTCGGGAGCGGGTGACAAACAACTCAACGTTTCAGGTTAATTGCAGCTCGTTTTTGCTATTATTGTTTGTAGCTAGGTTATAAGAAAACAGATTTAGCCCAAATTTTCGCAGTAGATATGACCTTGTGTGGGTTACATACGGAAGTATATAATTATCGTTTTGATAAACACTCGTACAACAAAAGAAAACAAGGTAGTTTAAAATTTTAGTGTTAAATCTATGCACAATTTTGCTGGGTCTTTTCTATTATAGCACCGAGTCAGAACTAATCGTAGCAAACGCATAGCTTTGCATACGATTGAACCGCGTTAACGACATGAGTCGAACTGCATCAAATTTAGCTCAATCTAATCTTAGAATAGTGTCTATTTAAGTGAAACCCTAAGAGTCCAAACCGTAAGCCGTCAATCTATAAATCCGACAGATTTTGACAATATTATACTCAACTTGTGTACGTGGTTCGAATTACATTTAACATCTATTAGCAAATTTTAGATGCTAACAAAAAAACCACAAAAATCGAAACTTATATTTATCATAAACATGGCTATAATGGCGATTTTTAACCATATAGACGGTCTATAACTCTGCTACGCGTGCAGAAAAATTAAGGAAATTTTTTTATACTGACCATTTTAGAGCTGGAAGCGTATCACATAAAAGAAGAATTATTTTTAGGACATAAATATGTTTAAACGTTGGTCCAATTTGGCTTAAATGTTCACAATGCATAATCGTTACGTTTGGTACACGATTCACAGTATCATTATTAATGCTTTCCACTGTTCGATTGTCGTTCGTTTAAAAGCATAAACCCTTTAACACCCAAAATCATTCATGTACCGCATTTTGTTAAACTCTTCTGCCGGCACCAGGGATGGAACCCCGGGTTGTACGATGAAAGTGGCATACGCAAACCGCTGAGCTGTTTAGGAGCTGTTGCTTGGTTTCTTTATGATTTTCTTAAAGTGAACGAATAACACCAAACGAACAGACATTATGCAACGAACTCTGCTAACACGACAGTTCACACTGTGATCTGTACTCATTTGTGAACAGTGAACGTTAAAGGCTTAAAATATTATATCAAAGCAATATTAAATTAATTTTACCAACAGTGCATTAGGGAAGAGTATGACACTTCACTGGACTCACATATTAGCCCGTGTTTGATGCTACGGGCGTTTTCGGCGTGAACCCTCACCCCAATTTCTGGGAAGGTCGGTTTATCAGCATCAGCCTAAAACTGACACCCCACTCAAATTGGTGGGGCGGGGTGGTCCGACTGACCCGTCCCAAAAAAAGTGGGAGAGGGGTCCGAGCTACCCCTCCATAGAAACTGGGGATCGAAGCATCTCGACCCCCCAGAAACTGGGGGTCAGGCCGAAAACGCCGGTATCATCAAACACGGGCTAATATGTGAGTGCAGGGAAGTGTCATACTCTTCTCTAATGTACTCTTGATTCTACTAACCAATGGTCTCGGCGTAGCATCTAGTATTTACTGCTGGTGATTATCACAGGAGCTTGTAAACATGAGATCAGTAAGTAAACCGTCACCATTTTTCAAGTGATAGGATATGTTTCCAAAATGGTTATCTACGACAGTCCATTGCTCGCATACAGTTACAATGCATTAAAAATGTCCCATTAACTAACGATAAACATATCTATGCTGTTGTTGCAAAGATAGATCATCATTATATCTGACTGCAATGAAATATATATAATTAATTAAACGGTGGGTGAATTTTTTAATTAATACAACTGCTAACACATTTTTCCAACGGTTAAAATCGTTTCAGAGTTCGGCGTTTTATTGGCTGTAAATGTTGTCAAGGTGTAATCTTGTTCGACTGAAACATTCAAAACACATAGTTCCTAAATTGGAGATACAGATAAGTTAAATGATTCTGACATAACCTTCCAAGCTGAAGATGAATATTAAAAATATCAGACAAGCCAACGTAGCGATTAACAACACCGGCATTCGGAACATAAATATTCGAAACGCACATCTTTATGCTTCTTGAGTTCACTTTAGATGCGTACGTCATGGTTGTTCTATTACGAAAATCACGAACTGCGAATGGTGCAAAAGCTTCACGTTCACATTTTTGCCATCGAGTTTAATATACGAACGGAACTGCTTATCTGTCCAAATGTCATGGTTGTTCGATTACGAAAATCACGAACTACGAATCGTTCAAAAGCTTCACGTTCACATTTTTGCCATCGGTATTAGTAGTTTAATATACGAACGGAACTGATTATCTGTCCTAATCCAACGTAGATTGAAAGTATTCGTTATTTTAGTAATCGTTGTTGACTTTCTTTGTTGTTTCTTCATCAACTATTCATATTTATTGATATCCTGTCGCATGATTAATGACGGTATTTACCAAAATTGTGTTATTTTAGAAAATACCGAAAACTATGCTCGTCCAATATCATATACTTTATATCGAGCAGTATTGTAGTGATCGTTCAAACTAGCATCAATTCAGGAAAATGATATATACATATATTGATTTAATACATTCATGCCGAAGAAGGTTTCAGAGGGTTCCTGAGACCTCGGAGCCCCGCCCTGAGGCCCTGGACTACCTCCTTGAGGGTACCACCCTACCAGCCACCGACGGCCGGTACCGTCATCCTCCCCACCTCCGCGCCGCAATTATTGAAAACACCGGGGAGAATTGGCAAAAATCGTCAACTTTTGTCATGACGACCTCTCCCCACGCCGAGAGCCTCTGCCATCGTGAGACAACCTTCCCCTACGACCACGACTACAACACCCTAAGACATCAGAGCGTCAGTATGTATGATTGTATTGTTAAAGTACATTTAGTACTCAGTTAAAACAGTGCAGTTTTAAAATTACAAACTTAAACAGTGAAACCACTAGGTGGATGCTATCTATGGCCCCCGAGAAGCAGTTGTAAATGTTTTGGGTCTTCTGTTGTTTACCAGTATCGCCAAATTCACCTCAATGCGAATAAAAACAGCAGTTCCTTCACGGCTCAATAATGCATCCGAACCTGTTCCAAAAAATCAATAAACAAGGCGTTGAATCACAAAATGTATCCCAAAGAAGTGCTTAGCGCGTTGTGTTTTTCACTTCACTAAGTGCAACTCTACTCATACTCTTAAAAAAGTTTTACACACTGAGGGCAAATGTGTCCACAAGATGTAGTAGGAAGGTTATATACCTCTTAATGGTCGGACCCCTAAGCTACATATGCTTATACCTTGAGCTCCAGGAGAGCCCTCCTCCGCCTAAGGTGCGATCTTAGCAATTGTAATGAAAAGCACAAATCTTTTCATGCGAAATTAGAGAAACTTAAGAAAATTATTATAAAAAAATTGGGAACGCAAGAGAAAACTTTGGCTTTACTTCCCTGAACCACCCTGCTTCATGCGCATCCCTATTCCTGCCACCGCTCCTCCTCAACCGTACCTAGACGCCCTCCCCCTTTCCAGATTATCCAATTCCTTAAGTCGGTCGACATTAGAGACCTGTGACCTAGGTGTTAACCATAACGTACTTGGCAGTTAAAACCTAGAACCCCACCGAAAATGAAAAGTGCAACATGCGACTAGAACATTGTTACATATTCAAAATATTTTGGTGCCGTGTGAGTCAACGAAAATACAAATAAGGCAGTTTACTAATGAAGTTTTAGTAAAGGCAAAATGACCTAATTTTTCAAAATGTTCCACAGTATTTTCAGAAAATTTCATGTGCTTCGTGAACGAATTCATATTTGTTTTGGCTCTTACTGTGAGTATTAATTTAATACAATGAAATGTACGCATGTAATTGACTGAATTCCAACGGTAATAAGACTGTATATTCATAACACCTTCATCATAATACCTTCAGTGCACTTGTTCTAAAACGATAAATGCTTCAGAGTGAAAAACAAGCTTTTAAACAGTGAAAAATCCGTTTTCCAAAATAGGATTAGATCAACTGCGCAGTATTCTGTAACAAATCCATAAGAAATGATTTAAGCCACCAGCGCACTAATCAGCATACTATTTTATTTATAAATTAATCTAATACTCTATTAAAGATCTTACTCTGCGCGCCTTTAGTATTATACATAAATTGGGATTTTATATATACTTCGCAAGAAATGTTTTCGAATATTGATACTATAAGCATATTATAATATTGATATATTATAATATTATAATATATCATATTATAATATTATAATATAGCATATTATAATATTATAATATTGATACATGGCGAAGGTAAGTATCTTGTAACTATCATTTCTCAATATCGCAAGATCTGAATTGTCAGGAATATTTAAAAAAGCCAATTTTAGTTTAGCTTTATATGTAATATAAATATGTCATAAAATATGTACTTTTACACTATGCGATATACAAATATGGATCTCGCTGGTTCAGTATTGCTCTAAATAACAAATCTTGGATGAGATCTTTCAAATATATATAATTTTCAAGATCCGTTCAAGCAAAAAGCAGTATAGCAAGTGGCAAGATTTTTGTAGTATAACTGTATTACCAGAGTTAAATTGCATGAGGCATCGACGTAGACGGGTTCGCGGGTTACAAGTGAAGTTTTTTCGAGGTTCTTGTCAAAGATGTGTAAAGTGTGTATTAACTGGTCAACCAACGTGACTCGTCTGCGTGAGACGCGATTCCACTGCTATCAATTACTTCTTGAATTGAGCAGTGTAGTGACTTCAGATGTTACAGTCAGAGTAAGCCTCTGCAATGTATCACATATAAGGTATATGCCCTTAGTGATCATGGACAGGTCTCGGACTCAGTCGTCGTAAACATTTCATTGGAAGGCTACGAGAATAATTAATATGCAGAACACTGATTGAAATGAACACATATGACAGAGCGCAGAAATTTACACTCAGTCACTGCGACCGGGTTTCAGGCATCGTTTTGAAACAGCTCTCTACTATATACGATGATCATGAGCTCTTGTAGTTTGCCAGAGTCTTAAAATAAACCGTTTTCCTAAATGATACCTGAAACGTAAGTGGGAAGCTATGGGGAATGTTGCTTTCTCATTGTTAAAAGATGTTTTAAATTAATGTTTCAACTATTAGTTGTAAAATTGTTAAGTTAATTAAGTTAAGTTAATTTGTTAAATTGTTAAGTTCCTTAAGCAGGAACCTTCACTTATATATCATATCTTGGGAGCACCGGTAGACTTGCATTACGGGTCAATTTTCGTGTATCATCTCCATCTTCGGCCTAACTTTCACACACTATAATAAATAGTGAAAAAATGGGAATCGATTTCATTTGACATGCAAAATCTCAAATGTAAAAATCCAAAAAAGCTGCTCGAAAAACTGAGCAAAATCGATATTCAAAACTCCAAAATAAACATTTTAGGATTGAGAGACTACCCTCTCGGGTGTAGAAAGCGCTAATCGCATGCTTCAAATTTTCTCTATCTTGATCTTCGTAGAATGATAGCAGTATTATATATTTGAGTGTTCCACTGAGGTTTCATCAGATTAATTCTGAATTGCTAGCCGCGAGATTCTGTTCAAACCACAAAATTTTAACCACAACTTTTAATTTAAACGACAAATTTTAACTAGAGCTGAATTCATGACCGGTCTATGCTAGGAAACCTCTGTTAACAAATGAATATTTTATTTTGAAGCTAACATGATAGTCATACATGTGACATGACAAATGAGCATGGATTTCAACGTTAAACGTTTTGAGAGAGCGATGCACTGGTATTTACACTTTTATGACTTTGTTTAGTTCAAAGGTCATAGGTACTGCCTAGGAACCACGGTAGTCTTCCTAGGTTTTGCAAAACTGAAGCAGTACTTAAAATTTGGCATTGTGCCTGGGATATGTTTGATCCTGGTTTCCCATGGGCCAAATAGGGGGTTTTAATGCATCGAAAAATGTTTCAGCTTGATTTCTTTGCTGAATTTGCTGAAAAAACATCGATCCACGGAATCGCGGATGCTTACAGGAGCAATAGCCGTAAACAGCAAGTTTTATGGTTTCTCGTTCTTATTTCGTTTTCGTGCGCGGTTTTGATTCTTATCGGCATGGAAATCTCAATTTATTTGAATGCAACAATTGAAACATCGGTAGAAAGAGTGAATTCCGGGGAGTTAAAGCTGCCAAACGTTGGTATTTGCTACGATTATGGGATCAATTTGACCAAACTCTCTGAAATGGGGTTAAACGATAGTGAATTTTTGAGTCACATGAAGTAAGTAGCCGTTTTAATTCCTTAATTTTTTAATTTTATATATTGTCAACTTAATTTTTAGTCGGAGATTTGTATAACACAACTAGGGTTTAGTAGTAAAGCGGCGTACATCTTTGCAAAGTGCATCCACTGTTTTCTAAAATCAACGAATGCTTTGATTGAACTTCAGAAACAAGTTAATTTCATTATTAAATTTGGTTTCAAAATTTGAAATCTCCACTTTTGAATGCAACTTAAACAGAAGTTGATACGGTCTGACATAATTTAATCAGTCTTATTTAAGTGTTAATAAAACTACTAAGCGATGTGTTCAAACAATGCGGTAGACTAATTTTTGGTTAACCCTTTAGATATCCGAATTAATTTGTAGATTGTTTAATACTTGGCAAAGTCGCCGTCAGAGCTAATGACTATTTAAATAGATTTATGAATTAAACTGATCATTATATCTTTCGTAATGTCAGCCAAGTACAGCGGTAGACAGCATGGCTAATGACTATTTAAATAGATTTATGAATTAAACTGATCATTATATCTTTCGTAATGTCAGCCAAGTACAGCGGTAGACAGCATGGCTAATGACTATTTAAATAGATTTATGAATTAAACTGATCATTATATCTTTCGTAATGTCAGCCAAGTACAGCGGTAGACAGCATGGCTAATGACTATTTAAATAGATTTATGAATTAAACTGATCATTATATCTTTCGTAATGTCAGCCAAGTACAGCGGTAGACAGCATGGCTAATGACTATTTAAATAGATTTATGAATTAAACTGATCATTATATCTTTCGTAATGTCAGCCAAGTACAGCGGTAGACAGCATGGCTTATGACTGTTTAAATAGATTTATGAATTAAACTGATCATTATATCTTTCGTAATGTCAGTCAAGTACAGCGGTAGACAGCATGGCTAATGACTATTTAAATAGATTTATGAATTAAACTGATCATTATATCTTTCGTAATGTCAGCCAAGTACAGCGGTAGACAGCATGGCTAATGACTATTTAAATAGATTTATGAATTAAACTGATCATTATATCTTTCGTAATGTCAGCCAAGTACAGCGGTAGACAGCATGGCTAATGACTATTTAAATAGATTTATGAATTAAACTGATCATTATATCTTTCGTAATGTCAGCCAAGTACAGCGGTAGACAGCATGGCTTATGACTGTTTAAATAGATTTATGAATTAAACTGATCATTATATCTTTCGTAATGTCAGCCAAGTACAGCGGTAGACAGCATGGCTAATGACTATTTAAATAATTTATGAATTAAACTGATCATTATATCTTTCGTAATGTCAGCCAAGTACAGCGGTAGACAGCATGGCTAATGACTATTTAAATAGATTTATGAATTAAACTGATCATTATATCTTTCGTAATGTCAGCCAAGTGCAGCGGTAGACAGCATAGCTAATGACTATTTAAATAGATTTATGAATTAAACTGATCATTATATCTTTCGTAATGTCAGTCAAGTACAGCGGTAGACAGCATGGCTAATGACTATTTAAATAGATTTATGAATTAAACTGATCATTATATCTTTCGTAATGTCAGTCAAGTACAGCGGTAGACAGCATGGCTAATGACTATTTAAATAGATTTATGAATTAAACTGATCATTATATCTTTCGTAATGTCAGTCAAGTACAGCGGTAGACAGCATGGCTAATGACTATTTAAATAGATTTATGAATTAAACTGATCATTATATCTTTCGTAATGTCAGTCAAGTACAGCGGTAGACAGCATGGCTAATGACTATTTAAATAGTTTTATAAATTAAACTGATACAAATTGAATGGTGAAAAATCACTTCCCTGTAAATGCCGTCTGCGAAGACGTTTTCCCATAGAAAAAGTTGCTCGAAGAACTGATATTGTTAAAAGCTTTGGCATTATATTTGAAATATTACCATTTAACTAACGTCACTTATTTCATACCGAAATTTGTCAAAAGGCTGAAATTATTTAAATCAAAATAATATGAAATACAATAATAGTGGCTACCGTGAAAATTCAAAGGTTGAATATTATAAAAAAACAATCTTTTATAGCACAAGCGTTTGTTCATGTCTCCTGTTCTATTCTAGTTTACCATATCCGCTGAATTTATATGACGAAAAGAAGTTGCTTCAATTCGATGCATTAATACAGGTATATATTGACAGAGATAATTTAACTGATTAAAAGTAACACAAATCTACATTTTTGTTCTTAGCAGAGACGTTGGATCTACACTGAAAATAGGTTTCTGTGAAGTTTAAAACAAATTTCTTTGAATGTTGCACCACCAGATATTCTTTTAATAAAATTCAAACAAATATTCCTTGAAATTCAAAGAATTTTTTTAAAATTACATATCTTTGAAATTTCGAAGATAATACTTTGAAATTTCAAGAAATATTTGTTTGAATTTTTAAAGAATATCTGGTAGCGCAAAATTCAAAGAGATTTCTTTTAAATTTCACACAATGTATTTTGAGTGTAGAGAAAGATTTGCCAGATCCTAAAACAGTACAAAATACTCTGACAGATCTGAGCCATTCAAAGCCAAATGGTAGTGAAGAACATATATTAGCATGTTTGTGTTATATTTGCCGTTATTGGTAAAAATGGTGCATATATAAAGCAAGCAATTTGAAATTATACAGCAGTGCGCAACGAAACTTAATAATTTTGGACGCTTCCACATAAACTTAATAAACTAAAGAATACACTTAATACCTAATAGCCATACATGCCGGCAGGGGGGGTAGGGGGGGTAACCCCCCCTGAGGTCTGGACGCCCCCCCTGAGGCCGAAAAGTCCAGGGGGGGTTACCCCCTTCCCCCGTGGGGGTGCGCAGCACCCCGCCCCCCCGGGGTGCGCAGCACAAATCTTGCGCAAATTGTGCCTGCTTGTTGCTAGTGGTGCATATGCAGCTGTAAGTTTGTGGAAAGCTTTTCGTTGAAAGACGTCGTTCCCTGAAATAAAAGTTAACCGAAATACTTATTTATATACTAACTAGATTTAGACATTGAATGTCTGCTATGGTCCACGGTGGATTAACCACGAACTCAGCACTAAAATAGCACTGGAACACTCCATCGCCGTAGGAATCGCACCCGATAGCTCAGCAGACAAAAGCCACGGGCGAGCTTTCTTATGCCACAGACCCATCAAATTATTCAACCAAAAAATTTTCTAACAGAGACAGCTAAATCAACAAGTGTCTTTGATTGTCCTAACGAGGGTTCTGGAACCGAATCGGCACCAGTTTAGGCAGAGATAGATTAAAATAACTGAAAGAATTACTGTAGATCAACAAATACGGTGAAAAAACGTGCGCAATGTGCGCCTTCGCGTTTCTTGCGGTGCATGTAGACAAACTGAACACGTAGGTGAAAAATATACATCCGACGATCAAAAAAAAAAGGTCCTCACGAGACCGACCCCCTAATCTAAAGCTATGTTATATACGTTGTCGAAAACAGTGTATTTTCTTGTATCAAAAAATTGATGTTCCAAAATTCGTAAAACCGAAAACGAATAAAAGATAAATTCTACCCGATGCGTTCGAACAGAGTTTTAGCCATTTTCTACCCAGAAAAAGCTATTCTGTGATGGTTATCTAAAGCTATGTTATATACGTTGTCGAAAACAGTGTATTTTCTTGTATCAAAAAATTAATGTTCCAAAATTCGTAAAACCGAAAACGAATAAAAGATAAATTCTACCCGATGCGTTCGAACAGAGTTTTAGCCATTTTCTACTCAGAAAAAAGCTATTCTGTGATGGTTATCTAAAGCTATGTTATATACGTTGTCGAAAACAGTGTATTTTCTTGTATCAAAAATTAATGTTCCAAAATTCGTAAAACCGAAAACGAATAGAAGATAAATTCTACCCGATGCGTTCGAATAAAGATTTAGCCATTTTCTACCCAGAAAAAAGCTATTCTGTGATGGTTATCTAAAGCTATGTTATATACGTTGTCGAAAACAGTGTATTTTCTTGTATCAAAAAATTAATGTTCAAAAATTCGTAAAACCGAAAACGAATAAAAGATAAATTCTACCCGATGCGTTCGAACAGAGTTTTCGACATTTTTTACCCATGAAAAGTTATTCTGTGATGGTTATCTAAAGCTATGTTATATACGTTGTCGAAAACAGTGTATTTTCTTGTATCAAAAATTGATGTTCCAAAATTCGTAAAACTGAAAACGAATAAAAGATAAATTCTACCCGATGCGTTCGAACAGAGTTTTAGCCATTTTCTAACCAGAAAAAAGCTATTCTGTGATGGCTATCTAAAGCTATGTTATATACGTTGTCGAAAACAGTGTATTTTCTTGTATCAAAAAATTAATGTTCCAAAATTCGTAAAACTGAAAACGAATAAAAGATAAATTCTACCCGATGTGTTAGAACAGAGTTTTAGCCATTTTCTAACCAGAAAAAAGCTATTCTGTGATGGCTATCTAAAGCTATGTTATATACGTTGTCGAAAACAGTGTATTTTCTTGTATCAAAAAATTAATGTTCCAAAATTCGTAAAACCGAAAACGAATAAAAGATAAATTCTACCCGATGCGTTCGAACAGAGTTTTAGCCATTTTCTACCCAGAAAAAAGCTATTCTGTGATGGTTATCTAAAGCTATGTTATATACGTTGTCGAAAACAGTGTATTTTCT